>VYZW01031972.1:5163-33893 GCA_013401315.1 Balaeniceps rex
AAGATGAAGATATCAAAGGTTCTAACCAGCCTGGTTTCTTCAAAGAAAAAGCAGTTCTCTGAAGTCTAGTATTAATGAGACTTTACAGCCAGGAGGTATTATCATGGTCTTCCAGTCCTTCACAGGGGGCTTTTAAGACTAGTTTAGACAAACTTCTGTCAGGGCTTGCTTTGAAAACGTATATGACGTCTTGCCAGCCTTCTAGCTCTGTATTTCTGTTATTCTTCAGTTGTGCTTACATTTTCAGAGCTGTGCATGCCTCTCTGAGTGACTATTCATAGGTACGTTCCACTAGTGACTGCTGCAACAGATGATTAGAACTGTCAAGATAATTTTAATTTTCTTACCAATTGGCAAGTTGCTTGTTGTTAGACTATTAGTTTACCCTCCAGTCTTCTGTATTTGTAATGGATTCTTTGGTCACTTGGATACATAAGAACAGGCACACTGAATAATCCTGAAGTAACGCTGCTTGAACTGAAGCATGTATAGGATGATCATTTTTACAATGTCCTACCTGTCTCTGACAGCACTGTAGGGACTTCCTAGGCTGTAGATTGTATCCAGACNTACCATGAACATTTATTTTAATCCATTGCATGATCATTGCATTGCAGTGCAAGCTTTCTGTCAAAACGCAAAGATTGAATTAAAGGCTAATCTCTCTGGATAGCATGCCTCTTCAGAAAAATATTATCGGTATCAACCTGCAGCCTTTTAGCACCCAGCAAACCAAACAAGACATTTCTACATAGACCAGATTGCTTCATACAAGATACTATGTACTAAGTACAAGATACTGTCTAATAGACCAAAAGCAAGATCTTCATTTGATAGCAGCATTCAACCACTTGGATTGAACTTATGAAGATGTTCATGACTAAAGTACACCTAATGGAAATGGTGTGACCTAACCCTGAAAGCTGGTCGAAAGAAAATTTCCTTGACTGATTCTTGGAAGTTGTCCTCTTCATGTGTTCCTTTCAGGATCAAGCTCTGGGATAAATGCATAGCAGTCAAACTTCATCTGTGTTTGAAGACTTGAATTAAACAAGTTGGAGTCAACAAAATATTATGGTTTCAGAGCAGGCTGCCCAAGCTCACCAACTCATGCTGCATTTAGATTCCGACACAACCACTGCAAGAACAACTGTTCTTGCCCAACAAGTTCAGACCTTAATGCATCCCACAATCTTCCTCCAGTCAGTGACTTTCAGCTGAGGGGAAACTAAAGCACAGTTGGTGTACTTGTCTTAGTATGAAGTATTGAGAATCTTGCCACATACATGCACCTTGAGTTATTGCTGCCAGCTTAAGCTCCTTGAGTGCATCTATATACAGATAATTGCGGTAAACATTGTACTTTGTTACTAATCGGGTTTCAGTTGTGTGGTGCTGATACTTTATAAGTATACTGTAAGGAACTGAATCATATGCCTTACATAAATCTCTTATGGCAACATAATTATCTCTATCAACCAAAATTATCATTAAAAAAAAATCAAGATTTGAAGACACATTTTTCATAGGAAAATGTTGTTAATCCTTGTTCTTATCTCCTGTTGTCTTAGTGGGTTCTGTACTGCTTGAGACTGTTATTATGTGAGGTACCCAAAGCATGCCTTTTGGCCATTTATCTTTTTAAAATATTGCCATTTATGATGAAGTTCCAGGGGTTGGAATGGTGCTGTGTTCCAAAACTTCTAAAAAACCACAACAAGTAGCTGAAATCATTGCTATTCTTGGTTCAAGTATGATGGCATCTGTTTAACATTTGCACTAGCTGTTGATGTGATAAGGTATTTCACTGTCTTTGTAAGAGGCAAATATACAGCTCCACTTCTCTTGAATTCAGAAAAGAAATATTTAGTTAATGCTGCTCCTGTTTCTGAATCATGAGCAACAGTTTTATCATCCTTCACTAGTATTAGCCCATACTATTTTTGCTGAAGTCTTTGAATCTGTAACAACAATGGGTAAAGTATATTCACTTGTACTTTCACAACTCCTTCAGCAAGATGCGTTGTGGTAGGCTATTAAAAAAATTGGAGGATTGAACTTCTTTGGGTTGAAAACTGACTAAAAAAGAACAAAAGATTTATATTTGGCCAACTTTTCCTCATAACAGTATGTTAGCAGTAGGTATCTCAAGTCTCTATATGCTTTATATATTTCTTAATAATTTAGAAGGTGTGTTGGAAAGTGATGTCTGTCAGAACTAATGAAGAGGGCTTTGAAGAACTGCAAGGAGATACAGATAATTTAAGTGAACAGACACAGAGTGGCAAATGAAAAGCAAAATAATACATACTGGAGGGAGAAATGGGAATTCTTCACATTAATTCTGAATTAATTGGATCAATCCAGGAAGGGACCTGAGCTTCCCTGTGGAATTGGCAAGGAAGATGATACCTCGGAGTACAGCTGCAGTCAGAAAAGCAAAACAAATATTAGCTTATTAAGCTAACATGGTTTGAATACTGTCATGTTTTGTATCAAATCTACTGTGGCCTTATCTGAAATGTTGTGTACTGTACTGATTGCCCTGTATCTTCTGCGTGTGATTCTATACTGTCCAGTGTCCTTCCCAAGGATATGAAGATACATATTGCTGAGCCAGATAGTACCTGTGCTTTTCCTCATAGGGCATATTGGTTTTGCAGGAAAATGTGAGTCTGATTAAGGAAATAAATGACTTGCGGCAAGAACTGAAGGTGGCCCACACCCAGGTACATGACCTCCGGTCAACACTAAAATTAACCAAGAAAAAGCAAGCAATTCAAGACACAGGTGAATAGTGCTTCTTGTATGTTTTCCATATTGTCAGTACTCATTCAGGAAGCCCTTTTTGTCCTTGGTGAACAATTCTGTTACTGTCTCCATATCATTCCAGCTTGTCTGCCTGATGGTACCTGCTATATTGTAATGTTAGTTGTAGAAGCTGCTGAATACTGCAGAATCTTACTATTTAGCTCTGTTCCTTCAGCCCTGAAAGATGCCTTTCCTTGTTCATGCCAAAGAACTCTGTGAGCTGGACCTTTGTTACTCTGCTCTGTTTTCTCTGATTTTATCTTCTAGCTCCCTCCAGTGAACTGCTGTCCAGCCCAGCTGTCCTGAGGTTGAATGCAGAGAAGGAAAGTGAGAAAATCATAGAAATGCAGCAGCTAGAAATTCAATACCTGCGAGATCAAATCCAGGAGAAGGGGCAAGTTCTTGCAGTTCAGCCTCTCTTAGACGGAAATATTCCTAAGCTGAGTCTGGAAAGAAGCCACAAGACACAGCAACAGTGACATGGTTCAAGGATACCTTATGTTATTATATTCTCCTATACTCTTCCACTAGAAGCATTTGTGCAGCACTCACTGCTCTGAACACAAAGCAGCAACCTTCACTCCCTTCTACTTTCCTGGAATCTGCCCTTTCCATGAGCCCTAGGAGCCAAGAGAAAAAAAAATAAATTTGTGTTAGTGTTAAGACTGATCTTTGTGCCTTCATGCTAGGGCAGGTACGCACCTTTCTCTTGAAAAATAATGTGTCCGAGTTCAGAAGAGCTGGTCAAATTCTGTAAGCCTTTTCTACTAGAATTCTCATTTGGTGTCATTGTGCTGCAAATATCAACATCAGCCTTTTATTTTCCAATATTGAATTGCCTATGTCCATAGAAAGGACACTTAAGAGATGTCAGTGTTATTCCAAGCAGGTATCCAGTCACAGACTAAAAATCAGTTACCTTTTGAGGGCAACCTTTGACTAGTGGTCAAGCACATCTGAGATAGAGCCCTTGCTCAAGCCTCTGCATCCTGTCTAGAGATGTGTTGTCTCATCTGTTACAATCATTTCAGCAGGACAAAAAGGCAGCCCAGTTTCAGACTCCGAAATCTGGAATAAAGTCCAAACCTTACGTCATAACTCTCCTATAAGTTTGATAAATTAATCTTTGCTTCTCTTTTTTTCCAACTTCTGCAATCCCTTTAGTTCAGTTTTTCAGTGAAATTCTCCTAAAAAATCACTCTGCAAAAAAACACTCGTATAGAAAAAGGCAGGGAGTAATTTCTTTAATAATGAGGGGGAAAACAGTAAATTTTTCATCCTTTGTTGTCAGTGCATGACACACTGTCTCACTGAGGAATACTTCACATACATCAGAAGTTTAAGCTACTGATTGAGCATGGAACTATATGGTATTGTAATAGCTAGTACGTTACTGTTTCCATTTCCTATCCTGAATTGTAGAGAAGTGTCGAGTGCTTTCTACATATGAATAATAATATTATACAGAAGATGGTGGTGCCAAGGCTGGATAACATGTAAGCTATATTACCATTAGGAATACTAGACTCATTTCCAGGCTAACACCATGGCAAAACAGGTGGTTCCGTGAGCTCCTATGACCTGGAATTAAGTTCCTTTAGTCTTACTTTTTTCATTTTGCAGCTTTAACCTGTATGAAGCAAAGGTTTCACAGGAACAAAAGGAAGAAGTTACGATGGAATTGGTCTGTTAATGTGCTAGCTTAACCCCCTTTCTTCCCCCCCCCCCCCCATATAATCATCTTGATACTTCCTGTACAGAAAGAGGATGTAATGAATGTAATTAGCAAATATTTTAGAAACTAGTTCCCTCTTAAATTTTCAGAACACACCCATTTTAATTTGCTAGCCTCCCATGTGGTATAATTTCCTCCTCACTCTGTCAGAATAAATTGAGTGGTAGAAGCCACTGCTTTGATAGACGTGGCTTAGAGAAATGGAATCAATCTTTCTGAAAAAGAAGAACCTTGTCCTAATGAGAGGAAGAAGCATATGCAGGTGAAGAATGATAGAAGTGGTGATTAATATGCTTAAAAGTATGCCTGTGTGTCACCCTCATTAGAAGGATTTTAAAGGCAATCCAAGGCCTGTTGGATGAAGCCTAGGTAGACAGCTGGCAAACTAGGTTCAAGAGGATTTTGAATTTGACCTTAGTGGCGAAGAGGCAGCTAAAACATTGTTTGTAAGGGAGAACGTTAAAAGTCAGGCACAGCAGAGTGTTACAACTGAGGTTTATCAGAGACCTTTTCGAAGCAAAATAGATGTACAAACCCCTTCAATACTGGGAAAACTAGACCAAGGTCAATCTCCCACGCATGTGCTGTAGAAATGTTTTCAGAATTAAGTTGTAACTGGATGATGGTTTTGTATGCTAATGGTCTTCTGAATTCTCTCAGGGTGCAAAGACACTTTCCACTTTCATCCTCTCTTGGTCTGCATTGTCTGTTTCTCCTCTTGGTACCTCTCTAAAGGAGCTGGTAAGCATCTCATGCTCTTACAAAGTTACAGCCCATTTTTTAAAGTGAATGTGTGGCTATCTTTAAAGCTGAATAAGGTTTCCCCTTGGATGACATGTTTGCTAACTGGCCCAACTAAAGGACAGGTTTTTCGGGGTAGGGGCAAGCTCATTGTTCAAGGGCGTTTGTATAGGGAAATCCACCACATCCCATTTGTTGTTTTAGGTTCAGGACAACAACCACTGGACAGATGATATTTCACAAGTTTCAAAAGATCTGTCAGATTTTACTCAGACAAATTCCTGAAGCTGTCACATTAATTGGTGTCTACTGTATTAGCATATCCTAAGCTTCCCTTCTCATAGCCTGCTAAAAAACTAGCGTGCAACATAATAACTGAACCTCCTTTTCCATTAGTCAGGCAAGAGCTGTTGTTCAGGCCCGTGCTCTTCTTCCTGCATCTCCCAGGAGATTTTCCACCTGCTCAGGCTCACAGTAGTGATCCCTCGGTAACATTCTGCTGTCATTAAGCCCAGCCACAAAGGAGGGGGCATGCACTCAGTCTGGGAGTCCCATTCCCCTGCTGGCTTCAACGTTCCTGCTACTCCCTTTTTTCCTCTTCCTCTCTCAAACGAGTCCTTTTCTGTTTCCCTAATTCCTCTCAAAATGGTCACCCTTTTCTTTCTGCTAGATTACCGGGAAGTCGGCTCTTCTGCAGCAGGGTGGTCTCTGCCGATGCCGCTGTCTCCCAGGGAGGGGGTACTGCGGCTGCCTGGTGATGTAGAGATGGCACCACAGTTTGAAAAAACACAATGGCATCCTGCCTGACTTAGGAAATGAGACACCTTCCAGGATGGGTGCGCAGCCAGATCCTGCCCGGGGAGGGACGGAGGGAGGGGTAGTGCCTGCACACCGGCGCAGCTCTGGAGCCTCTCCAAGGCCAGCAGCAGGTTTGCTGAGACACCACCCTGCTGGGGAATGCACCTGCCCGGGTGAGAGGCGAGGGCTTGCAGCCTATCCTCGGTGCTGCCCGCACCACACCAGGAAGGGGAGCCGGCAGGAGCACCTGCTTCTTGGCAGGCGGTTGCAGGAGGAAGGGGAGAGATTTTCCCCGTGAGCTCCCTTGGTAGCTCGATCCAGTGGAAGGAAAGTCTGGAAAAACCATTGCTGCCAGCCAGGAGCAGGGAACGCTGCCGGGCTGTCGCGTGTGAGCAGCATCTGCTGCAGGTGAGTGAGCCCTCCTCCCCGGGACCCGTGAGTGTGCGGGTGCTTCAGCAGTAGCTGCTGGCAGGTTTGGGGGCTGCTTCAGACATACTTCTTAAGAGATCCCGCCTCTTTCCTCCACATCATTTCTTCCTTGTGCCACTGTGTTGCCTCTTGGCACACAAGGCTCGGGATTTTCTAGTTCCTTCGGGACTTCCAGACCTCCCTTGGCAGAGGTGCATCAGGACAGGCTCTGTGGGGTCAGGATGCTGGATGCCTGTTACCCATACGGAGAGGAGGGGAAACACGAAGCTTTATAAGGGAGCATGCCAAATCCATCTAGATTTCTGTAAAAAGCAGCTGCACACTGACCCTGTTACAACAAGCCCTCCACCAGCCTTATCTCCAGAGCCCCTAGGTTTGGTGAAAAGAAGGGATGGTCTACCATCACCCAGGGCTTCCCTGAGGCTTCCCGAATGATGTCTGGTGCCAGGAGCGCTGGTGGGAGGGATGCTCGCTTCTGGGAAAGCATTATCCCTCAGGCAGGGTAGAGAGGGTGGGCTCTCCCCAGGCATAGATTAGACAGCATAGGTTTGTCTGGATTTTGTGCAGTCTCAGAAAGGAGGAGCATTGGGAATTGGTGATTGATGTAGCAGCCAAAGGAGTGTGGATCTCTTGCCAGGATTTTGGGTGAGACAGATGCGCATAAAAGCCCCATTACTCCAATTCCCTGTGGGTTCCTCTATCCCCACTCCCGTTCTCAGGAGAAGAGAGGGGACCTTCCCACACGTCCCACGGCAGCAGCGTCCCTGCTCCTAGGGGCACAGATGGGCCTTGAGCACTACAGCATTCAGAGCTTCTGCTTTGTGCATTGGCAGTAATTCAGGCATAAAACAAGATATATGACCTTCATTCTCTTTGAGCCTACTAGGGAGCTGGAAAAATTGCATGAAAGGATGGGAAAATATTTATGCCTATTCTGGGGTAGAGGTTTCTGTGGGGCTGGATAAGGGGTAACGCGAGGCACAGAGTGGTGGCAAGTCCATCCCAAACAGGCTATGGCCAGACCTGGCCAAGAAGCGAGTGAGCTGTGATAGACTGGAGAAGCAGGGGAAGGAGATGACTTTTATCTGTTTGAGATTGTGAGGCTCTGTTGGCTCTATATTGCTCATGCAAATCATTTTATGTATTGTTGTTTATTTTACAGCAAATGTTGCCAGACTCCCCTGGTCTCCGTGATGCTCACATAGCCCACATAGCTGCATAAAACCCTTCTGAAGGCTGGAAGTGCTGCAGGAGCCTGTCCCACCCCCAGGCTTCCCCTCCTGAACACTGTGGGTAAGCAAGGTCTCATGGTGTACCCTGGGTTCAGAGAGAGGAGGGAAGTGGGGAATATTTCAAGAGCTGAGTCGTATGTGGCTCTGAAATGAAAGTGTTAATTAACATACAGTCCATGGCTCATCTGTCAGATATCAGACAGTCAGACATAAAAAGTCTATAAGCAAATAAATGCATCCATCGTTCCCAGGCAGTCAGCAGGCATGCATCTCTCACACCTGCAGCCAGGACTGGCCAGAAACTAGTTGATGATGACCCTCAATTCCCAGTTAAATGTTGTCAGAATAGGAAAAAAAAAAAAAAAAAAAAAGGAAAGACATGAACATTTTTGTTTTCCTGCGTTCCCAGTGCTTTCCTGTTCTTCCTCCCCAGCTGCCAGCCAGCAGTGGGGAAGGACAGCCTGTCAATTTTTTCCTGAGATGTGGCCTTCAGTCAGAAAGCATTGTGTGACTGGGCTGGTCCTCTCCTTTTTTTTTTCCTTACACAGAAAGAGGCGAGAGCTGAAGGTACTGGGTTCAGTATAAAGTAAATGGTAGAGATTAATGACCTGTGATACATGTTATTGAACTGGCTAATGTGATGGGCTAACTGGCTTGAGCTCCCAAAGGGTCTGTGTTATGGTCTATCCCAGACCAGTGAGACCAGGTAGCCCAAAGAAGAGCTACAGAAGGAGCAACTGCTGTGGAAAGGCTGTCCTTCTCCCTCACGGCAGAGCAGGGATCCGCATCCCTTCCTTTCTCTCGTCTGATCTGGGCAGACTGATGTGCTGCATAATGCCAGGAAACCAGATCAGCAAAGCTGCTGTGAGATCTTGTTTCATCCCTTCTCCAAGCAGTGGTGGGTGACAGCCCAGGATAGGGCTTGCTCTGGTTTAAAATATAAAGACAGACAGATTTTTCTTAAGAGGTACACAAGGGAAGGATGCGAGGCAATGCACCCATGCTGAGGAATCGGAAACTGTAGTTAGATTTAAGGAAAAGTATTCATGGTGAGGATGGTTGAACACTGGAATGATCCCAGAGAGGCTGTGGATCGTCCGTCCTTGGCAGTATCCAGCACCCGAGTGGATGAGGCCCTGAGCTATTCAGTCTGATTTTGAGGTTCACTCTGTTTTAAGCAGGTGGTTGGACCAGGTGAATTCGCAAGGTCCCATCCCACCTGAATTATTCTGTGATTCTAAGAATAAAAATACTGTCGCTAGCGACACAAACCCTCGCAGTCTAGAGAAGCCCAAGCAAGTGTGGATGCTTATAGAACAAAAGATGATGTTCCCAGAACATTTTCAAACAGACACAAGAAACCATGGAGGCACACGTCAGTGGAAGTCTTTGCCTCTCCAAATAATTTGTTTAATAGAGGTTAATATAACACTAGGAAGCACATGCCCGTAGAGGTCACACGTTATTTTGTTCTGCAGCCGGATGTTTTATCTTGCTCCCTGACCTTCTTCTGAGCAAATAAAAATTAAAATGGTTAAATTTTAAAAAGTAACATGAGAATGCAGTGCTGTAGCTTGATTTTTGGTTGTGTTTCCCCTCATTGTGGTTTGTGCTGTTGTGGTTTTTTTGCTTACTGTTTGACTCACAACTTGTGTGCACAACTTCGGGCGAGCAGCAGAAGGCCGCAGACTTTGCACTTCTTCAAGCTTTATGTTTTCTTAGTCCAAAATCTCGATCTAATCTACAAACCTGCTATCTACTAGACTCACCCGTTCACTGGTAAGGAGGAGATAAGGCACCTCTGTGCTTGGAGAAGGAAAGGCAGGAGGAAGTAGTGCTTAGCACTGAGCTGGTTTGCATAGGCCGGGGAAACGTCTCCAGGCTCAACGTCTTCTCACCCCTCTACTTTGAAAGTGCCCCGTGACATCCCGACCTTCGCGGGGACCTGTCCCCTGAGCACATGCGGACAGCGCCAGGTATCTGCTGTCTCATGCAAAATGGAAGTGGGTCCCAGCAGGCACAATCAGTATGCTCAGCCACAGCTTTGTTTTCTCTCTAACTGATGCCTTCTGATTGTGCTGGCTCTAGCCAGGAGTTGCAGATCTCCCACGGACCTCCAGGCAAGCGTACCCTCTGGAGCCTGGGTTTCCGTGTCCCGGCCCACTCCCTGCCCAGGCGATTCGAGCACCAGCAGCCGCGCAGGGGAACAGCACAGTGCGCAGCTCACACGGTGCGATGGGTCCCGGGCCTGCTAACCCGCGGTGGTTAGAGACTTCCTGGACACGTGCTGCCAAGCTGGCAGCGTGCCCTGAGCCACGTCCAAAGTGACCTCATGCTCCATCACAGCCGGGGAGTGACTCAGGAGGAGCCTGGCCTGACACTGTCAGGCGGTGTCTGGTTCGGGCACCCCCATGCTATTGTCCTCCCTCTTCCCCCACCCCACGCTGGCTTGTCCCCGATGGAGGGGGTTTTTGAGGTGTTTGCTGGTAGCAAAGGCAGTGCCATAAGGGGTTGCGGTTGAAGACTGACTGAGGACAGGGAGAGCTGTGGGAGGAAAGATCCCCGGTGTGTGCAGAGCTGCCATGCGTGGAGGTCACCAATTGTCCCCACCTGTCCGTAATGAGCCCAGAGTCCCAGCGCTGTGCAGAGCAGGGCACAAAGACAAATGGAGTGTGTTTGGCATGGGCTGACAGGCTCCTGGAGAGCCATTTCTAGCAGGCAGGGTGCTGTGTGGCTGTTCCCCCACCCAGGAGAAGTGACACAGCTCTGACACAGGGGATTTGCATCAGTTCCTGTCCCCACCATGGGCTCCTGCGGGACGCTGAGCAGTTTGTGTGCCTGTGCCTGTGATGGCCACGGGCGCTTCATCCTGTTTGGGAGGTGACCAGGGAGGCAGTTTGGGGGTCTCCAGGGTCTGCCCCATGTCTCAAGGGCTCAGCCATACCTGAGATGCTCCTGTGCCATCCTCCCCAGCATCTCTCCTTGCTGTGGGTACCAGCGGTGCTGGAGAGTTCCTCTGGTGCTGTGGGACCAGCTGGAGGAGGTTATGTGAGAGAAACGCAAGTGGTTTCCACTCTTGGTGTAAAACTGTACCCAGGGAAGCATTGAGGGGGGCCAGGATGCTGGGGAGGTGATGAGCCTGGGAAGCCAGGTTGCGGGTTGAGACAAGGCGCCATGCCAAGGGGAGCCCAGCTAAGCACAGCACAACGGAGCCTGCCTGCACCCTGCAGCCACCACTGCCCTTCTTCTGCTCCCCTCCAGTGGTGAGGTGCTTCAAGGGACCAGGAGGAGCAGAGAGGAGAGCAAAATTGCGGGGTGCCATGTCCCAGCTGTTTTGAGGCTCTTTCCAGGAAAGCGCTGAGACCACTGGAGATGTAACCATCATGTTTCTGTAGGGGACTTGGGAGGGGGCACCGCTGGTGCAGGGGTAGGGACAGGGCTGAGGACATGCAGCAAGGGCAGCTCTCGCTCCTCCAGCGACTGGACTGGAAGGGTTAAGCCCCGGTCCTGACCCCCACCTCCCGCTGTCATTCTGGGCAGCAGAGCCAGTTGGTGACAAGAGGCTGATGCTGATGAGGGAGCATGTGAAGCCGGAGCTGTGAATGGGGCTTTATCCCAGGAGGGACCTGCCTCTGCTCCATCCCTGCCCTGCTGCCAGCACCAGCTGCAGGCAGAGTCCTGCGGGCAGCGATGTGCCAGTAGCCTCTGAGCGGGGCACACAGGGCTGGGGAGGCAGGAGACTTGCCCTGTGTCCCCGCAGTGCGTGGAGGTCTTCTGGGAAGACGTGCGTGGCTGATCTGTGCTCAAACGCACAGGGCTTTTGTGAGGGAGGCAGGGGGAGGTCTGCAGGCCAGCCTGGAGCAACCAAGGTCCAGGGTTTAGCAGGGGATTGTTTGGTACAGGGGAGCAGGGTCTCTGTTTAATGATATCTTCTCTTCTTGACTCTTTCAGATGAAAGACACAGGAAAGGAAGGACGCAGCCCTGGTTGCTCCCTTACGGTGCTGCTCTGGGGATGCTCCACCATGTCCTGCAGCCCTGCCCGGGGGGTGGGCTCAGGCCCAGCACATGGGCCATAGCTCTCCAGGTGGCACTGCTGCAGAAGGGAGCTCCACCAGGCTCCAAAGAATGAGAAGGAGGCATCCCCACCTGAGAAATGCAGCTGCCTTCGCAACCGCTGCTGCCTTGACCCTCCACTTCACTGTAAGGGAGTAGGTTCATCTGTGCAACCACTCCACCGTGCCTTGCCCACCCAGCCACCCACCATGCCGGAGCTGGCAGAGCTGAGCAGCCCCCGCACCCCTGCGGACGCGGACCACATCCAGAGGAACATCTTGGAGGAGCATGTGGAGCTCTGGTGGTTCCAGGACCCCAAGAAGTCCATCCTGTGCTACGGGATGGCTGTGGTGCTGATCCTGGCCTGTGGGATCGGGGGCATCATCCTGCTGTACAGCACTAGCAGCCGGTCTGGGGAGTGGCGGCTGGCCGTGGGCACCACGCTCTGCCTCCTGGCCCTCCTCGTGCTGCTGAAGCAGCTGCTGAGCTCTGCAATCCAGGACATGAACTGCATCCGCAGCCGGGATCAGATCGAACTCCTGAAGAGCGGGGGCTTCTCGGACTGCCTGGTGCTGCTGCTCAGTGCCCTGGTGCTGGTGGTCTGTGGGGTCGTGCTCACCATCCTCTCCACCACGACCATGCAGCTCAGCCCTGCACGGCCGCTGGCCAGCATGTTCACCAGCGGGGTTGTCCTCCTGACTGCTGGCAGTGCCATCCTCCTCTGCCTGCTGCTCTACCTGCTCTGCACCTCCTGCCGCCAGGCTGCTCCTCGGAGCCTGGAGACCGGCGAGATCCGTGTCTTCACCATCTCCGGCCGCCTCGCTGCAAACAGGCGGCTTCCTCCCACCTCCAGCATGGCCAACCTCATCTGACCCAAGACACCCCTGTGTGAGCTTCACTGGATATGGTCCATCAGCAGGGCTTGTGCCGGCCTTTCCCCAAGGAAGGGCGAGCGTTGTGGCGTGCCTTGCGCCTCTTTCGGAGATGACTGGCATTTGCTTTGCCCCAGGCTGACGGCACAGCAGGGACTTGTGGTGCCTGGATGAGCTCTGTGACCTGGCACGTTAGGAGCGCAGCGCTGGCCTGGTTGGCGTTTTATCTCCACAAAGCCTCCTGCGACAGCTGCTGCCTGCCCGGCTGTGACCCGTCACAGAGTTAAGGTGAGCCTGTCCTGTACCCCTGGGGACCTCAGTATTTGCTTGGTTCCTGCAGTTCTCGGGGCTGTGTTGTGCACTCTCCTGGCAGGAGAGGCTGCGACTGCGGATGGTGTAAAACCACCCTGTGCTCCGTACAGAGCTGCCAGCTCAGACCCCTGTCTCAGCTGGCACCAGCGCTTCGTGCCTCTGAGCCCGTGAAGGTGGGCACACGCTGAGCATGCTGTGATGCCCTGTGTCGTGCATCCCCTCCCTCCCTCCCAGGCTGCAGGACCCCTGAGCAAAGTAGAGCCTCCAGCAGCTGATGAATGGCAGGAAATATTCTGTGTGTCAGCAGGCGTGCAGCGCAAGCGAAGGGAACTCGGGGGGAGGGACGGCTGCACGGGCCGCTCCCGAGAGACCGCCTGTGTGTCTGTGGGAGGGAGTGTGGGATTTGCATGGGATTCTGTGTGCCAGAGCTCCAGCATGGCTGGACCTCACATGAAATACCGTTTGTATTTGCAATGCCAGGATCTGTTCCAATATTACCTTTCTGCAGCCCAACATCATCCGTGGCTTATCAAGGGGGTGATCAAAGGGTGTTGGTGTCAGGGCCCTGACAGGTTATCAGTGCTGGACTGTGTGTCGGGGCTCTGCTATCATGCCAGCGTGCTCCGGCCACGCGAGCCACAAACAGCAAGGTGCAGTTGCTGGGGGATGGTGATGGGATGCCCGAATCCCGGGGCTGGGCTGCTGCCCTGCAAGGGCGATGCGAGGGGGGAGCGATGTTGCCCCCCAGCAGCAGTTTCCCATGCAGAGGCACCTCTGCTGCTGCCGGAGCGCTGCGGCTCATCCCAGTCCCTGCGTGTCCCCGCGCTGTTTCTGTCTCCCAAGTGCTGCAGCTGCTGCAGGGCAGAAAAGTTCTACTTCTTGGGCCTTACCTGGAGCTGTTTTGGTGTTTTATCTCTACAAGGTGTCTACCACCAAGGTGCCTTTCCCAGAGGCAGACTAATAACTCATCCCCGGGAGCTCTTCCTGTGACTTTGGGCTAATTTACCTGTCAAAATTCTCCTTTCCTCCATAGACCCATGAACCATTTCACTGCCCTTTCCATAGCACAGACCCTAACCTCCTAGCAAAGCTGCTCCTGCGCACTTCTCTTCCTCTTCATCTTCCTGTCTGCTCCCGTCTCCCCCTCACCTGAGCTGTTCTGCCCCAGCTGTTATTTTTGCTCATTATTTGCTAAGTTCCCTCTGTAATGGAACAAGACTGAGCTATTCTTTTTTGGTGTCTGGTAACAAATTTATTTGGAAGAGGACAATAGCTCATTCCCTCAGTAAGAGCACGACTCACTGTCCATGTTACACCTGGAGGCAGTGTCAGAGTTCAGCATCAGTGAACCCCACCAGGTATATGCTGGACAATGAGGACTTCATCCCTTCGCAGCTCCAGACCACACCGTCTCTGATGCGCTCAGATCGCATGAAGGCACTTCTGTATTCATCTGCTCTTGCCCTGCTCCTGCGGGCTTTCCTTCCCCCCAAAGCCTTGGATTATTTTCCCAAAGTATGAGAACATAATTCTGGCTTTTCTTTTCTGGATCTCTGTTATTTCTACATTTTTCTCTGCCACTTTCACACCATCTATAGATTTTATTAAACTGCTGTTTCCTCCTCTCTCTGCATCACTTCCCTTAATCTGCCCAAGAGTTCAGAGGGTGTTACTGAGCTCAGGTACTTCTGCGCTAAATCCTCTGCAATGCAAAGAGCTGCCCTTCCCCTCCCGGCTGTTCAACCTCAGCTCCAGCAGAGACCCCTGTGCATACACAGGGAGAGACAGGCCAGAGCTGTACAGTTTTGCACCATCACCGTTGCTGCTGCTCTGCACGTCTGTGTCGGTGCATGTGCAGATATGCCAAGCCGCACCGCCTCTGCCTGCATCGGTGCTTGAGCAGTTACTCCCAGCTCCCCCAACCTGCAGGTATGGACAGGCCGCAGCTGCCTGCACACCAGCTGTTTTGCACATCTGGGCATTTCTGTGAAGATGCGTGACTCTGCCCAGCTCGCAGCTCTGTGCTGCCTGTGTATCAATGTGAATCCTCCCCTCCCTAGCCCCTTCAAAACGTGCCCCAAGTGCCCATGAATTGTGCCAGAAAAGGTGGTCAATGTCAACAACCTGAGGAAATAATGGCTGAGAACAGGCTGTCTCTGAGGACGGCGGTTTGGGTGTCTGGCTGCCCAGACGGACAGCCTGCACTGCCCCAGTCACTGACTCGCCTCCTGCAGCAGCGGTGCTGGTTTGTTGCATTCTCGGTTCCTCTGTTGTGTGTGGAAATACATAATAAAGTGTTGCAGAAGTCAACCGTGTTGAAGGCTGATGCTTGCGTGATGGCCTCTCTGCGGAGCGGGAGGTGGCAGGGCTGTGCAGAGCTGGCCTCTGCTCAGGCTGAGCCCAGGGCAGGAATCACGGCAGCCCAGGGTCCCTCCTGCAGCTGTGGCTTCAGCTCATCAGCTAGTGTGGCAATGCCACCAAAGCCCCCCAAATGCATGTACCGATTTCCTGATACACAACCACCTCCAGATGCACATGCATCTCCATCTGCTTAAGGATCTAGACGTAGCCGGTCCCCCTTACCACCGCTCTGTGAACTTAAGATCTTGCCATGCCCCTGAAAGGAGCTCACGGGACACATGCAAAGCCTCCTGAATATGTCGGTGCCAGCTGGGTTGTTTACAGAGAGGCTGTTTCACCCTGTGGTAGGGCCGAGCCTTGAGCATCACGGCAGCAGCTGCTGCCTGCAGCAAGCCTGGAACCAGTCTGCCTGCATACCTGCTCCTGCTCCCATCCGCCAGCCTCAACCGTGGTCCTTCTGCAGCTTCCTGGGGGGACCCCCCCCTTGAGAATGTTCCTCCTTTTCTGCTCTGACCCCCTTGTATTCCCAGCTCTGCATGCCAGATGCATTTCCCCCGACGCGAGGTGCCAGGCTCCTGCCCACTGGCACTGGAGCTGCCTGGAGAGGGGGCAGAGGGGCTGCCACGGGACCGGGGCTCCCTGCACACCCGAAAAACAGACACGTCTGCTCCATTAAAGAATAAACAGGTGGGCCTCCCAGCAGGGTCAAAATGGACAAGCAACTCACCACTAGGCACTGAGGGATGAGACTGAGTGACATCCTGGATAAATACGCCCGGGAAGCAGCTTTTTTAAGACATCACTGAGACCAAAAGTAAAACACTGCATCTAGCATGAGTTCATGTGATAAAGAGCTTATTGACAAACACCCTCCAACAGATAACTGAAATGTATTTTCCCAGCCCTCAGATTTAAGTCTCCTATCTTACCTGAAAGACAATAGAAATTTCAAAAAATTACAGCATATATTGTATTTTCACAGGTAGAAAAGGGCTGTTAAGGTGAGCCCAGAAGGCAAAACAAGAGGCAGTGACTGCAAAACTGAAGCCAGGACAAGCTCAGTTTAGAAATACCGCATTTAAGAGAGAAAACTGACTGACCACTGAAACAAGCCAGCAGGTTTTCCTCCTCCTCCTCCTCATGGCTTCAAACAGCACGTTCCCTCTCTGGAAGGTGCTTTAAGTCACTGGCCTGTATCACCCATCCAACACCTGAGCCAGTCATCCCCTTTGTTTACATTCTCTGACGTATATTATTTACTTTTGTACACGCTGTGCTCTGTAAATACCTTAATGAGTAGAGGAATAGAAAGGCAGTTTACAGTGAAATGGAGGTTTGAAGGAGATGGGGGAATTAGCTGTGTGGCAGGGCTGCAAGAAATGCCGTCCCTGTGACGATGCTTCATGCTCCGGAGCACGATGGCAAGATTCCCAGGTATCAGGGATGGTAACAACTGGGCTGTGCCCTGGGAAATCTTCCCAGCCGGATGGTACCAGCCTTGTGAATCACTTACTAAGAGTGAATGCCGCTGCTGCTCCCTGCTTTTAACTCCAGCGTGACCCACGCAGGCACGACCGGCTACAGCAGAAACAACTTGCAGTGACCTATGTCTCACGTGCTGTTTATCGTACCACAGAGATGACAGGAATGCAAAAATTATAACGTTTGTACAACTTCACGGTGAGAGATACAGACGGGACTCTGTAATGGGTGCCAGGGGACAGGGCTGTCTCGCCCCAGCGCACGTGCTTGCCTGACACGGCAACCGGTGCCGCCAACAGGTTTGCTCAGCTCTGCAGAGCTGGCACAGGAAAGGTAAGTGCCTTTCTAGCGGCTCTTCCTGGAGAGGGAAGAGAAAAAAGAGAGAAGGGACGCGGCAGGAAGCAACGCTGGAGAGACGCGCATAGAAACCCTGCGACGATGCACCAGGGCTGCCTGCTCCAGAGCAGGTAACAGATTTGTTTGCACAAGAGCACAATCGTGCCACAGACCTGGTCTCTCACTGCCGCAGTTAACGAGGAATGTATTTACAGTCCTTGAAAGCGTATGCAAAAAAAGCCACACCCCAGCTGGGGGTCTCCTCCCAGCATCGCCGCTGGGAGAGCCCAAACAAACCATCGCAGGCAGAGGCAGGGTTAAATCATGTTTTAATCACACCCTGGAGTGACAATGCATTGGGGGACAGAGCAGGGCTGGGTCCCTGCCCAAGACCCCACAGGGCAGGCTCCTCTTTCCATCCCACCAGGCTGCCCAGGTATGATCAGCGCCATCTCCTTCATCCTCAGCATCCGAGCAGGGCTGGGAGAGCAGCAGCGGGTCTCGTGTCCCCATGCCAGTGCAGCCCCGCTGGCATCATGCTGGAGCACTGTGGGGCCTGCTGCCTTCACCCTTCATCCCCATTCCCAACTCACCCCTTCTCCCCCTCCTCTCTTTTGCTCCTGCCCCAGCCACGTGGGGCCAAAAGCCAAGGGCAGGTGGGAAAGGGCAGGAAGGGAATGGAGGTGGGGGGATGGTGAGAGGCTGCAGCAGTGGTGGCTGGGCTGCAGGCTCAGATGGAGAAGTGCAACTCCCGCTCCTCTTCCTCTGGCAGCTGCTCGCTTGGCTGGATGTAGTTGTCCTCAATGAAGCCATCATCATCCTCAGCTTGCAGATCAGCAGCACCAGGCATGGGGTGGCTCTCGCTGGCCCCTGGGCCTGAGGAGTCCCTGTCCCAGCCGTTGCTATCCTCCATGGGGCTGCCTCCGATCGAGCTGGTTTCAGGCAGCGGCCGGTGGTGATAGCTGGCAAAGTTCTTGTGGAAGAGCTTGCACTTGGCAGCCAGCGCAATCAGGATGGAGATGCCTATTGCAGCCACCAGGAAGCCCACCAGGTACGGCCAGCTCCTTCCCCCCTTCCCGGAGGGCGGTGTGGTGGCTGCGGCGCAGGAAAGGCATGTCAGGGCATGGCCGGTCAGCCTGCGGCATAGCCGGCACTCCTCAGCAGCCAGCCCCGTGCATGCCTGCGGCATGCAGCCAGCACTGGATTGCTTTTGTTAGGAGCAATACAAATGCTCTTCACTGAGAGCGAGCTACCAAGGGTGCGTGAACACTGTGGGGAAAACTGCTGGACGGCTGTCTTATCCTGGTGCCCATCACTGTGGAGTCTGTGTTCTGTGTGGCTCTGTGGCATCTGCTAACTCTTCTGTTGCAAAGCCAGCAAACACCCTCCCCACCAAGCCATGGCTGGAGGCCACCCTCCCCACCAAGCCACTGCACCAGCGGTGGCCGGGCAGCCTGAGCCTCTGGGACTGCGGGGCAGAGGAGAGGGTCTCTGGCTGCGGTCCCCTCTGAGGTGACGGAAGGCAGGAGGGAGCTAGACCCTACAGATGCGCCCGTAGCTGCACAACTTACTGTTGCTGTGGGTCACTGTGATCTGCTGTGCCGTGCTGACCCCCCGAGGAAACCGCTGCTTCATTCGGCAGCCCAGGTCCTGGGAATCCAGAGATGCAACCTCCCGTCCCCGCAGCCCCGGGGGTGATGCGCAGGTCACCTGCACAGCTGGGAGACACACAGGCTGTGGTGGGACAGGGGGTCTTCACCCATCCCCTCCCCAGTTTAGAGAAGACGATCCCTGCTTGCTCCTGGGCTGATGGGACGCATCGCAAGGTGCTCCTGGCTCTGCGCTCCAGCCTCGACAGCCCTCAGCATGTTGTAAGGCACAACCAAAGAAAAAAATTCCCTGACCAAGGAACTGTGCAAGGGTGTGACTGTGATTAGCGGGCTCCTTTTAACTGGATAATGCCAAATTCACGGATACTGATAAAAACGCCACTGTCACAGGATTGCTCTCGCCCAGGAGCCAAGCTCAGAGGGTTGGGCCTGATCTGGCTCCACAGGAGGAGCTGCCGAGTGCTCAGCGGCTCTTGAAAATGTGGTCACTCCACGTAGATACATGTAGGTGGATTTAGGGGCTGAAGTGTATGTGCAGCCTTTCCCAGAAGAGTGGCTAAATTATCCTGCTGTCATTCCTGGAAATCTTTGGTATGGTGTGTAACTGCAAGCAAGGAGCAGACACATCACCTTTCGGTTCACTGTCCCTCAGCAGGGTGGGAGAGGTCCCTGGAGAGCCATCTCAGAGCCTGTGCCCAGGGGTTGGAGCAAAAGGATCGAGTGGGACCCGTGCACCCAGGGTTCCTCCTGCCCGACACCTCTCCTGCCACCCGCCCCGTCCGCTCACCTTGCCTGCGCTGTAGCCACCGCTGCAGAGGGTGCGCGGTGCAGTCGCACACCCAGGGGTTCCCTTCCAGCCGGACCTGCGGGACTGCCTCCATCAGCTGCAGGCTCCAAGCGTCCACAGAGACCAGCGCGTTTTGCTGCAGATCCAGGTGGAAAAGAGCCTTCAGTGGCAGGAAGAAAGGGACCTCAAGCTCTTGCAGACTGTTGTTTCTTAGGAGCAGTGTGTGCAGGTTTCCCAAGCCCTTGAAAGCATCCGTGGGGAGGTAGGCGATGCTGCAGCTGCTCAGGTCCAGCAAGTGCAGTGCCCCGAGGTTGGAGAAGACTGCGGGGCTCAGGGCCAGCAGGGCATTGCTAGAGAGGTTGAGGGAGCGCAGGGAAGGGAAATGCATCAAGAGAGTCCCATGATGGGGCACGACCAATGAGTTGAAGGAGAGGTCCAAACCGGTGATGTTGCTTGGAAGGGAACTTGGAGCGTGCAGGAGGCTCTTCCCATTGCAGTTGGCCCATCCCTGGGAAAAGAGTGGCTGTCTGAGATGGGCTGTCCGTGCTGGGGAGGGTCTCTAGAGCGAGACTCCCCAGAAGTTCAAATGCCTTAACTAATTACCCTTGCAGAGTTTAAAACAGCAAAGACACAAACAGGTGTAAAAACACATGAGCTGCCAGTTTGGTGTGGGCCAGGATAAATGGAAAAGGATGAGCAGGACAGCCCAGGACTGAGAGCAGCCGACTGAAGAAGTAAAGGAGGAACAAGGAGAGCCAGGGGGAAACTCATACAGACGGGGTGGGTACGAAGGGACCGGGATGTCACCTTCCTGTCCCCTCTTCTGGGGCAGTTACCGTCTGGACTCAGCTTGCAGAACACCTTCCTCTTCCTCCCCCAGATCCCCACCTCCAGCCCCCGGGCAGCTCTTGCGTGACACAAGGGCATCCTCCCCGCTGGAGCAGAGGAGTGGGCGAGACCCCTGCCCACTGCGAGGGCAGGCAGGCAGGCAGGCAGGCAGTGGCAGCTGGCCGGGCCGCAGAGCAGTGGGCACCTGCAGCAGGCACCCGTGTCAAGAGCTGCTCCCCGGGGCCTGGGCAGGGTGTTGCACCCACACCTCCAGCCCTCCCGTGCTTCTGAGGTCACACTGCGAGTGGCAGCGGTGTAGTGCAGGCTGGCTCTGTCTATACTAGTAAATAAAACAGACCAGGGACCATTCGCTGTCCCAAAAAGCCAGCAGTGCACGCTGGATGGATCGATCAGCTCAGGTGGATGGATGTCACCTCCCCCCAAAACAGGGTGGCCAAATTCAAACTGCTTTTGGGGAGCAGTCCCCGGCATGTGTTACTCCTGCCTGGGCTTTATGTGGGAGAGGGCCAGCTGCCCCAACTGAAGCCGCCAGAGAGCAGGTTGGCAATTTAACAGCTTGGTTGGGCAGGCACGGGCTCCTGCTCGATGCCACCTTTGGGCCCCGCAGGCAGAGATGCTGTGCTGGAAGTTTCCTGCAGTCCATAGTCCTGGCTTTCTAGGTCTGGCTGCTTTCCAGCTAGCCGCCGTGTCCACTTCTTTGCCTCTTGCGTGATTACCTCTCCTTTCGTCCTCCTGTTCCCCCAAAATCTCCTGTCAAGCCCTGCCGTCCCTGCTCGCTAGAGAAATGCCTATCCCCTTATCAACCTGGGCTGCCGAGGACTGGGTTATAATGGGGCCGAGCCACGGGGGCACCGCACAGGTCCTGTCCCAAGCACAGGCAGGGCTGGGCCCAGGGAAGCTGGGGAAAACAGCGCAAATGTTTTGAGTGAGTATCTGAGCTGGGTGGGCAGTGCTGCGCTGTGCCATCCACCCGTGACAGCCACTTCTCCTGCCTCCTCCCAGCTCCCGCCTGGTGCAGCCGAGCTGCTGGCTGCGGAGCTTGTCCTGGTGGGATGTTTTATTTGCTGCTCCTCGCCAGGTGCTCGGGGATCCTGACCCCACGATCGGCCTGACATGGCTCGGTCACTGCATCACTGTGCATGGGAGAAGGGAGCGAGGGGCTGGAAGCCCCTCGGGGATGCGCCTCGCTGCTGCTCGCCATGCAGCACCCCTTACAGGCAGCCGCATTACGGCCGCAGCCAAAAGACCCCCCCCAAGAGTCAGAAACGCCACGGCTCATGGTCTCTCGAGCTGTGCAGAGCGGGAGCTGCCCGCCGGGGCCTGCTGCCCCGCAGGCACATGGTGCCACCACCCCAGCTGTTCTGGCAGGACCAGGAGTGGGGTGCCCCTGCCCGCCCCCAGCCCGCTGCCCACGCCAGAGCCCCCTCAGCCCCCCTACCTGGTGGTCGAGGCTGCAGGGGTGTCCTGTCACCACTGACCAGGCGCAGAGGAGGCTGCAGACCCCGAGCAGGCAGGCAGGAGCCATTTGGCTCCAGGAAACTGCCGGGCAGAAAAACAAGTCTCAGGGAAAGCTGGGAAGCCGGCAGAGCCGGCTGTGCTGGGCAAGGTGTGGCTGCGGCCGCATGGCCCGGGGCCCCTGCCGAGACCCCGCACCCCGGCCGCACGGCCCCACAGACCACCAGCACCTGGGAGCCAGCCCGGCTGTCACCGTGGCCCCGCTCCCTCCCGAGGGCTGTGCGTGGGTGAAAGGTGGCAGTGCCGGTTACACATTAACCACCACACCGCGCCACCTCCCACCCACTGCGTCCCGTGATGGGTAACCAGGGAACCACCAGCATCTGTCTGGTGGGCCGTGGGGTGCCAGGGGGGGCTGCCTCGGTGGGAGCTGAGCACCAGGAGGTGCTGGGGGGGCCATAGGAGGACAGGGGCACCTTTGTGGCATCTTCCCCGATACGGCCGTGCTCGAGGAGAGCAGCCCGAGCCCGGCCCTGGTGCTGTGCCAGCCGCTATGCTGCAGCTCCGTGCACCCAGGGCAAGGGCACGCAGCAAGCCTCAGCTGAAGAAGCTGGGGCTGAGGCGGCAAGAAAGTTTCCTACAGGAAAATAAAAGTCTCATTGGGATTCAGGCGGAAAGGTGTTTAAAACATGCAGCAAACAGGCGGGTCCCTGGGCCCGGCAGTGGCTCAGCAGTGTTGGCTTTCCGGCACTGGGGAGTCACTAATAAAAATGTGGCTTCCTTGGGCAGCAGGTAGGACTCCTATGAAGGTCCCAAAGGATAGGGGTGCCCCACTGCCTCCAGCACCCCTTGCACAGACCCGCCGCTCCTCAATAGTGCTCCCTGCCAGCCCTGCCGTGGAATCAGTGAAAATCTGGGAAATTATGTCAAAGCAGCATCTTGCTGGCGTTTACTGGCGCACAGTTGGGTGGGACCTGCTCCCATGCCCACGGGTGCTGGGGTGGGTGAGCGGGCAAGGACTGGCAGAGCCACAGCCCGGGCAGGGGGGGTGCTGGCAGCGCCTGCTCCCAGCTTTGCCTCTGCAAAGCCCTGAGCTCTCTTCCCCGCTCCCTGCTCCCCACTCCTGCTCCCGCTCAGCAGCAGGAAGCCGCCTGCCAACAAGAGCTGCGGCTCTGCAGTTTCCACCCCGGCGGCGGCCGGGACAGGGCGGCCCCGCTTCCCCCAGCTGCCAAGGGGCTCCTCCACAGCCGCATGTCCCACCCTTTCCTCAGGGAAAGGGCTTCCCAGCAGCCCATCCTTGATCCTGCAAGCATGTGGTGGACGCCAACGCAGCTGCCTGCTCCCCAGCTGCCTTGTCAATGCGGCCGGGCGGGCTGGGGATGCTTGGCCACATCACTCCTGGCAGCAGCAGCCCTTAACCTGGCCTTGCAGGGCCTCTCCAGGACCCGCCGTGCATGTAAAACAAAACAAACAGCCAGAAGACAAGGCTTGAAAATGTTGCTGAGGCAGCCCGGCCCATTGGTGGATTCGCAGGGCGTTTGCGTTTCCTATCAGGAAACGTATCGGTGTGTTATGGTTTCTGGCATGCGGTGCCGTGCATTAGAATGTGCAAATGATAACAAAAAGGGGTATTTTTGTCACTCTTTTTTTTTAGTCTGTCGTGATTCAGCAAAAAAGTTGAGGTCTGTGAATTCAGCAGAAATTCAGGTGCTTTCAGTGTGCTGTGGGTTGGGCAGCTGGAGCTTTCCATGTTACAGGAGAGCAAGTGTGGCAAGCTGCTTTGGCTGGGCTCAGCTGCACCCAGCTCCCTGGTTCCTCCTCTGGAGATACAAAAGGTTACACCAGAGCGGTAGGGTCCTGGCTGGGTCCATAAAACCTCCCAGAGAGGTTTCCTACCCCACCTTCAACCCGAGAGATCTGCAGAGATAGGCACCTCTTATCCAGGTGTTCCTAGACAAAATACAAGGGGACAAATCATTTTGGGTCAGATCCCTCGACGGATCCCTGAGATCTCCTGGGCATCACCTGGTGTGGAGAGCTGACCCCACATGGTTCCCATTCCCCAAAAGAGCAGAGCAATGCCCTGGTTCCCCTCGGGCAGTAAGAGAGGCCATGCTGTGCTCCCTGGAGGAGCATGCCGCAGGGCCCGCGGTTGCAAAGCCTTCCCATAAAACGTGTTTGTTTTGTGTAAATAACCCTGTCCTCAAGCGGATCCTGGTGTCGGAGGGCATGACACAGAGCGCATCATAGCTCAGGGCTCTGCGTGCTGCCAGGGGAGCACAGAACCAGTTGCTTCCCCAGGTGCAGCACGTGTGAGCACGCGGTGGCACGATGGCAATTGTGGTTCTCAGCATGACTGGCCTCTGCAGCCAGTGAACTAGGGGGTGAAGCCATTTATTTATCTATTCATGTATCCATCCCCTTCCTGCAGCTGTACTGAGTGCACAGATGAGTCCCTGACCCAACGCGCTTGCAAATGAGCTTGGGCTTGGCCAGGCAAATGGGGACGTGGGGTTCCCCAGGAGGGCACCGACCAGCCTTGGCTGCCAGCCCCTGTGCATCCCGCTGCGGGACGGCCTCGTGCTCCGCATTTACATCATGGTTGTGCCTCAAGTGCCCTGGGGGTCTCCCAAAAACAGAGCCCCTCGCCTATGCACAGCACATGGCAAAGCACCATGCTTAGTTTTCCAGGCAAATGGGGGCACTGCATCTGGTGCCCATCTTTTTCGGCACCTCTCCATCCCTCCTGATGCGAGGTGGCCGGGGGCTGCACTGGGGGAGCCCCTGCCCACTGCCATCCCTGCTTCAGCACGCCGCGGGCACTGCATGGCCTCGGAGCGCGCTGTAAATAGTCGGAAGCGGTGAATGGATTTCCCCTTCCTCTCCATGTGTGCTTTAGATTTTTGGCCGGATACAGCATGGGCTCGGGACACACCAAAACATGAGGCTCACTCCCTGGCAGCCCTCGCTTTCACGTGGGAACAGCTCGGTTTGTGAAGCAGCGTGAGCTTTGGCGGGTGAAGCTTACGGTGATTTCATGGGGAATGCCTTTCCTTTGCCAGATGAAGAGCCCGGAGCCTGCCGGAGGCCGAGGCAGCCTTGCAGGAGGGCTGGGTGTGGGACCTCTTGGGGCTGGGGGCGCAGCGAGGCCATGCTGTGCCGTGCCCATGCCGGTGCCTGTGCCAGCGCTGTGCTTGGGAAAGTGCTCAGGGAAAGCTGGGCTTTCTGCTGCTTTCCGCTTCCTCCCAGACATGTTTATTGCAACATGGAGGGTTTTCTCCCCGAGCAGCGGCCATCCTCCTGTGCGGGCTGGCTGGCTTTTCATCACCCAGCCCGTGCTCCCGCTCAGCCCGTTTCAACCCGGACAGCGGCCCCATGACGGGCTGCTGCAGGCGTGAGTCAGACCCTGGCACAACGCAGAGCCCAGGTGGGGCCATGCCTCGGCGCCCCAGCTTGTGGCGGCAGGAGGCCGAGGTGTCACGACGTGTGTACGGCCTCAGCATCTCTGCACGCCACTCGCCGGGGGACAGCCTGTGTGGGGCAGCTCCCGCCGGCTCCTGGAGTCAGGCCTGTCTCTGAACAATGGGTGGAGAGCAGGAAACACTGCATGGGAAACAGGATTTGGCTCCGCCGCCGCCGCCAGCCACGGCCCCTTGGCCCCTTTCCTTTCCCTGCTCCAGAGAGCCCTTCCCACAGCCATCGGCCGCGGGGCTGCGCCGAGGGGATGGGGATGCTGCCGCCCATGCGGGCTGGGGCATGAGACCCTCTGAACGGCGGGCAAGGAGGGGGTCGGGACACCTCCTGGCCGGGCTGGGGGCTCAGCATGGCTCGGGGAGCTCTGGGCACGCAGCCCTAGACCTGGAGGGGTGAGCGCCTGCTCCCCAGCAGAGCTGCCACTGGGCAGGGGACTTCAGTGGCTTCTTCACCACCAAGCCCCACTCCTGAGCAGCCGGGTGGCCACCCAGCAAGCGGCGACGGGGGCACCTTCCTCGCCGTGCCCAGGCTATGTGCCAGAAGACGTGGTCCCAGCTCCCCCAGACGCCAAGCAGCAGGGTGGAGGCAAGATGGAGGACATGGGCAGGGAGCAGGGGTCCTGAGCCACCGCTCACGTGGAGCCCCTAGGCAGCCGCAGCCTCCAGCTCCAACCCCCGTGGCTGGGACATGCTGGGGATTTTCTGACCTGTGCCAGATTCAAGACACGCTCCAAGGATATGGGACTCCAGGTTTATCTTCTGCTTCTCCTCCCATGGCTGGCAGGTAAATCGCCCCTTTCCCTCTGCCCCAGGGAGCAGCCCCTGCCCCAGGGAGGCTTGGTGGGACGAGGCAGCTGTGGGAGCTCAGTAGCACCACGGGAGCAGGGTTTGGAGGGAGGAAACATCCCTTTGTGATCGGCCATTTGGAGACTGCAGAGGTCGGCAGTGCCCTCCCCTGCCTGCCTCTCCCCAGCACAGGGCTGGGGTGCGGGCAGCTTGCGGGAGGAGAGGGGCCCCAGGACCCCCATCCTGCTGCACACTTGGCTCATGGGGGAGGCTGCACCCATGGGGATCTCCAAAAGGAGAATGGAAATGCCTACTATGCCATCCTGATGGGCCTGCACCCAACCTGGCTGTGCCCTGGCTGTGCCTCCTGGGCTGGGGGTGGCAAAAATGTCCTGGAAGGAGGGTGACATCTGGGTGATGGGGTCTGGCCCTAAGGCAGATGGCTGTGCCCTTGTCCAGTCGTGATGTGCCCTCGTGCTCCCCCACCCCAGGGGCCATCCTGGACATCACCCTGATCGCCAACGTGCAGAGCCTGTCCCACTCTGACTTCTTCCTCTCCTGCGTCATGGGGGAGCGCGACGTGAGCTACCTGCAGATCGAGCGGGAGAACAAGATCGTGATGACACACCCCAAGACAGGCTTCCAAAACTACCGCAACCGCAGCAACCATGTCCAGGCCAGGGGCTTCTCCATGGCTGACCTGGTGGGGATCCTCTACTGCCTGGGGCGCACCCCAACCGAGCAGGCCCAGGTGGTCTATGTGCACAACAGCCACAACGGTGAGCGGCTGGGGGGGTGGCGGGCAGACCCCAACTACGAGCTGGGTCTACATGGGAGCTACCCACCCCGTGCTTCGCAATCCCAGCACCAGCCGGCATGGCAGGGGGACAGCAGTGACCCACGGGCTAGGTTTGGGGTCTGCTGGCACCAGTGGGGTGGAGAGGGGAGGGATGTTCAGCCAGAGGAGTGTGGCCAAGCCCCACGGAGGCGTGCGGGGACATGTGGCAGCGCAGGCAACAGCTGGGTTGGGAACGGTGCCCGGCAGTAGGGCAAGGTCCAAGAGGAAGCCGGGAGCCCTTGGAGGAGGTGATGGGGTCTGGAAATCATTAACCAGGGCAGGGGGCATCCCATGGGAGCTGTGCCAAGCTCATGCCCCCGCCGCGGGCTCCCGGGGAGGAGGTAGCGCCGGGGAGCATCTCCAGCAGCCTCTCCGGGCACTTGGCGGGCACCATGCCGCAGCAGCACGTGGCAGCTCCGGCGGTGGGGTGTCCATGAGAGGCACTGCCAGGGTGCACCGCAGCCAAGGGCGGCAGTGGGCTCGTGTCCTCCGCTCCCATTTTGGGCCATATAAGCCAAAAGGGCCTCCCTGGGCTGGCTGGCGGCAGGGATACTGCCCTGAACAGTGCTCTCCCACACTGTCCCCCTGACCTCTGCTCCTCCTGTCCTTGAGACTTGGCAAAACTATTAGGATTGACATTTTCTGTGATAGCTGTTTGCCTCAGGATGCTGTCTAGCCTTCATTTATAAAGTTTTGGCTAAAACAGTTGACCTTTTGCTGAGAATGAGATGAGGAGGATTCAAGTTTCCCCGCCCATGTTAAAACACAGCTTTAGCATGTCATTTTGAGCAGCTCTAGTATTTCCAAGCTGGGGAACAGAGGCTGCTGGTAGGGTCCAAGCATCTCCCAAGGGGCAGGGACCTGCCTGTGTCCTCAGCCAGAGGCTGGGCCCAAAAATGGCTGTGGTCCTATTGGAAATGGAGCTGGCCAGTCTGGGCAAGCAGAGCGGCACAGAGGTGCCGAGGGAGGAAGGCAGAGGCACCGGGAGACGGTGTGGGGGTCACGGCCGGTGGCGGGGGGCAAGGAGTGCAGCAGGGGGCTCTGCACCCCCAGATGTCCCCCTATATAAGTCCCAGGGGAGGTGACAGCTCTGGGGTCCTGTTGGGATGATGGGGCATCCCATGGTGGGGGGTCCTGGGTCACCATAGCCAGGTCACCACCTGGGTCACCATAGCCAGGTCAAAATGCTGCTTTGGAGGAGCTGGTCGCTGTCCAGTTCCAAGCCCCGGCAGGAGTTACAAGTGCCAAACAAGTGGCTTTTTTCCAAGTGCCAAACAAGATGGGTCAAAGGAAAAAGTAACCAAAAAAATTACATCTTTGCAGGGGGAGGGAGGGTTGTGTGCAGAACCCACCCGGGAGGTGTCTCTCCTGTTAAGCCCAAGAGCACACCAAAGCAGGCCAGGGTGATGAAGCAGCAGGTGGGGAATGCTGCTAGCGGAAAGCTGGCATCTCCCAAAAGGTCATGCATGAAGAAGAACACAGGAAGGATGATAAAATTTGGAAGTTTTGCTGTAAAAACACAGTAAAACAGACAAAAAAGGTCATGAGGAGCAATTTAGGAAGGGTTTAAATCTGGCAATAACCTAGTTTTTAGAATACCCAGAGAGGCCATTGCAGAAAAAACAAGATTCTTTTATTTTTGCATCCATGTGCACGATAGAGGAGCTGGGGAAACTTCTTGGGGGATCTGTCTAAAATGCCAGTGCTGGTAGCAGGAGACAGGAGATAAATGTGAGGCCGCACCTCGAGTACTGTGTTCAGTTTTGGGC
>VYZW01031990.1:0-107545 GCA_013401315.1 Balaeniceps rex
TCTACAGGTCCCTTCCCACCCAAACCATTCTGTGACTCTGTGAGAACGCTCAACTGATACCTACAGTTGCATCAGTTGGGTGTTTCCATCTTATAACGTGCTTTAGTTATGCTGAGTCTATAGATTGTGTATAGGGATGAAGAGAGGGAAGGTAAATCCTGCTTTTGGGGACTCAGGGAGCAACTCTGTATGCTCTGGGCAAGCCAAGCCTGGAGGGACGATTGCACCAGTACACACAGCGCTGACACTTAGCAGACCTTCACTGAATGCTCTGGGAGAGCCTCGTTAGAGCTATGTTATTCTGCCTTTTCAGCCTGCAGACTAGTCGCAATATGCATCCTCTCCATAAGTGCCGGTTGTCAAGCCAAGTGTCTGTGTGAGAGGATAATTTAGAATAGAATAGAATGGAATCATTAAGGTTGGAAAAGACCTCTAAGATCATCTAGTCCAACTACAGTTGGACTTTAGTGGGAGAATCCTGATGCGGGGGCTAGAGAAATGGGTTTTGCTCTTGGCTTTCCCTTCATTTGCAGACCTGGCCACATTATTTTGGTGCCACGTGCTTCTCTCTCCTCTGCTGCTCCCTTCCTGTCACCAAAACCCCAGCAGGGCTGAGTTTTCTCAGTGCCAGTTGTCTGCGGGGTCTCCAGGCGATACAGTTCAAGAAATAAATAGTAAGGAAATCTTGGCCAATTCAAAACCCTAGCTGCAAAAATGTTAGCAATCCAGATAGGGTGAGTAGTTTTCCTCTGTGTTCTTGGCACAGGATCTAATGGTATCATGGGACTGTCTGGGCACTTTTTAGCAGCATTTTGTTAATTAACAACACTTCATTTTAATAGCAATTATGTTTCCTGCCAGAGCTTAGTCCCAAACGTGCTTTTCTGCATCCCCGCGCCTGCCTTTAGTACAGCAGATCCTTTTCAGCTGCTTCTTCCTCCGCAAAGATGCCTCCAGCCCTTTGGCGCCCTGTGCTCCCGAAAACGTGACCCACTCCTGCATTCATTATACGTGTTATTATGGGTGCCACATGGTACAACAAAATCAGGGCTCCCTTGACGATGCCGTGCAAACGCTACTGAGTAAAGCCAGCATTAGCTCTTCCTTTAGCGCTGAGATCATTTGATGAATCTTCTTTCCACCTATTGACGCATCTTGGCCCAATTTAAGTTGCGTGAGAGCTTCTTCCGCGCTGGGACTGTCTCTCGGTATGTCGTTACAAATGCCAAGCCACGTGCCAGCACGTAGTAGCTGGAGCACGTGGCATCTCCCTGGGACGGGGGGTTCATGGCACGCAGTGATGTGGCTACAGATGCTGAGCTCTGCTCCTTTATCGTGCTGGACTAGGAGCTGAGCTCTGGTGTCCGCAGAGCAACCTCAGTCCCTCTCTGCTTTTGGGTATTCTATGATTCTATGATTCTATTACCTGTTGCAGGAAAGGAAAAATGAGATTATTGCATTTTATGGCATTCCTCCAGCTCATGTTTTACCTGCTATATTACACTTTTCTCACTATTTTTAGCAGCTCTTTGCCACTGCAGGGACTTGATGCCTACTGCTTTCCATGCCCCAAACACCTGGCTTTCTCGAAACACTCCCAGTGTGCAGGAAAACCAGCATTTTTGTGCCCAGCTTTGCTGCAACCCTTCCAGAGGAGCCTTGCACAGTGCAATCTTGGCTTTAACGTTCTCATTTGAAAGCTCTTGTACACTGAAAGCGATTTCTTCTTTGCATCACCCAATGTCCCCAAATTTCATGGGCAACAGCAGGAGCCTGCAAACGTTGCCCGAGAGCAGGACCTTGCAGTGACAACCTTTTAGTGCTTTGCTATTTGTTCAGGTCCAGCGTGACCTGTTGAAGAGAGGTGGCCCTGGGGGCTCCCCCAGCACTGCGGGAAACTTCGTGCCATGGGGCTTCTGGGTTTCTGAGCCCCTCTTTGGTCTCATCGTGCATAGCCATGGGTGGGAGCAGGGACAGCCCTCTGCTGCCAGCCGGGTTGGATCTGAGCTGGTCAACACACACCCCAAAATTTAGGGTACCAAAAGGTTCCAGCTAGGGAAAAAAAAAGAAAAAATAAGACAGCATCAGGCAGAGTTTGATGCGAGCAGATTTCTCCCTTAAGAAAAGGATTGCTAAATGGTACTGTTAGAGATGTTTGACGCACAACCCTGAAAAACCCAGGGCTGGCTGTTTGCCATCCAGCAGCCCATCCCTGCCCAGAAACCACAGCTGCTGCTCTCGGTTATTCTCCTCTCCCCGCTTTGCCGGGTGGTTTTTCCCAACCCTGGTGCTGCGTCAGCCTTGTGGCACTGCTGCCCAGACAACGCATCTGGGGGGACAAGCCACCGGTGGCTTTGTGGCTTGCCCCTGCTGCTCAGAGGTTTTTGCAGCTGGGATCATGCTCCCTGCTCTAAAATCCTCCGAGATGTCAAAGGAAAGGGGCAGAGCCCTGCCTTGTGACTCCATCATGTCCATCTCCAGCCCTTTGTCTCCATTTGGCTTTGTGCGAGTCCCCTGAATATCGTGACTCCAATTCTCTGTAAAAGGTGGCAGTTGCACAGATCGAATGAGTTTTGATTTATCTAATTGCATTTTTGTTAACTGCTTTGGCCGAAATTCATCTCAGCTATCATAGGCACTTATCTGTGGTAGGTCCCCTGGAGACCCACCTCTCCCTCCATGACTGCAGAAGAAGCCCAAACGATGAGTTTGGTTTAGTTCATTTCAGATGGCTGGAGAAGATAAATCCCAGTCTTAATTTAAAATATAAATCCTCTTTCCTAGAGGTGGGAGGAAGGATTGTGTCCCCTTTCATCCCTAATCTCTCCCTGTGCTCTCAGCTGGGCAAGGTTCCTTGTGGGTCTCTTTTATGGGCATCGGCCATGCCTCTTCCCCAGCTGGTGATGTGGGAATGGGGATTTGGGAGCCCCTGGGCTGCTCCTGCCTCCGGGAACACCCTTCTGCAAACAGCCATCGCGCTGTCAATCTGTCCCCCTCCGGCAACAAAAAGATCATGCTCCTTTTATTTAAAGGTTTCTTCCAAAAAAATGAGGTTTCTTTTTAAAAAAAAAAAAAAAATCGTGACTAAAATTTGGAGAAAAAGAAGAAATCCATATCCCTCGCCCCAGGCCATCCTTCCTTTGCTAACGCTGAGCCAGTTATTTATGACCCTCTCTCAAAGGCGAGGTTTCGCATTTTCCCCTAGCAAGTGTTTTCTGATTTAATACTCCCCTGAGCTTGGGCTCTGGCTTTGGTTGCCAGCTCTGCTCAACACGTAGCCCCTGGACGAAGGGTCTCACAGCAGGAGACAAGCTGGGTACAGGTGATGGAGCCCAGGCTGCTCCCCTGGAGATGTCCTCCAGAAGATATAACGCAGGCCAGTAAGCTCGCATCAGGCTTGAATGTTTTATCAGCTGTGGGCGAGATTTTGCCACGCCAAGCATCCAGATTTATGCAGGACGCCAAAGCGTTCAGCTGGCAAATGATGACATTGAAATGAACCCCTGCGCAAGCACCTTCAATGCACAACAGGCGTGAAACACGCGTGGAAGCACGAGCGTAGGAGGATTGCTGCGGGGGGTAGGGAGGTGATGTTGGGGCTCACGTGAACGAGGCAAGGATGCGTGTGGGTTGGGAGCACTTCCAGGGGGCTCTGGAAGCAGAGAGATGAGCCAAGGGACTGCCGTTGGCCCCCATCCGCTGTGTGTGCTCACCTGCGCGACATCCTAGTGATGCCCATGGGACCTGGTGGGACTGGGGCCTCCTTTCAGAGGTGGCAGCATGTGGGAGGCTGGAAGTGGGGATGGGAAAATGTGATTCCTCATCCACTCAGTCTGTTATCCCCAGCCAGCTTCATTGCATGTGTTTCTTTCTCTTTTTTCCCCCCCTGCTCCCTGAAGTGTTGAGTGCTAATTGCTGCTAATTATTTACAGACAAAACCTAAACACCCTCCCTCCCTGTGACAGCTGGCGGCTATCCCTGGTATCTCCACAGCCTTGAGCAGATGAGCAGCCTCTGGGTTTTCTCTCCTCTCTGCAGAACTACACCAACTGCAGCTGCATCTCTGAAAACGGGCTCGCGGGGTTTGCCAAGCCGGGGACCTGCGGCACCGGCTGCTCCCACCTCTTCCTACCCTTTGTGGTCCTGTCCTGCCTGGCGGGGATCCTCGCCAGCACGTCCCACACGCCGTCCTTCATGCTCATCCTCAGGTGAGGAGACTGGGTTGGCCATGGTCTAGGTGCAGCCACTCCTTTAAGCATGGCAGAAAAGACATCTAGAGGTTGCGTTCGGAAAACCAAGGGGTCATTGAATTGCGAGGAAGGTTTTCTCCAGCTGAGGGACTGGAGGGTTAAAGCAGCCCTGTATTGCACCTTGTGCCCAGTTCCTCCCGTTGCTTTTGCATGTTTTGGCATGTGTTGGTGCAGGGAATGGGGAACGGAGCTTCCAACGGTTGGACCGTTTACCGTTGGACTCGATGATCTTAAAGGTCTTTTCCAACCGAATGATTCTGTGATTTTATGATTCCCTGCTCCTGTCATCTGGCAGTGCATGTGGCTGTCCATCTTCTAGGCTACGTCCGTCTCAGGAGCAGACTGTGCTTTGCTAGCAAAGACCTGGCATGTCTGGGCAGGACAGAAACATCAAGCACCTCCAGTCTCAAATCACAGAATCACAGAATCTTTTGGTTGGAAAAGACCTTTAAGATCATCAGGTCCAACCGTACCTGTCCACCACTAAACCATGTCCCTAAGCGCCTCGTCTGCCCGGCTTTTAAATCCCTCCAGGGATGGGGACTCCACCACTTCCCTGGGCAGCCTGTTCCAGTGCTTGACAACCCTTTCCCTGAAGAAGTTTTTCCCAATATCCAATCTAAACCTCCCCTGGCACAACTTGAGGCCATTGCCTCTCGTCCTATCACTTGTTACCTGGGAGAAGAGACCAACCCCCACCTCGCTGCACCCTCCTCTCAGGCAGTTGTAGAGGGCGATGAGGTCTCCCCTCAGAGAAGCGGGAGAGGCCTTGAGGACTTGCTCTTGAAGACCCTGCATTAACAGAGCTCCTGCTGCCCTAAGGCTCTTCCAAGGTCTCTTTGGCTCTTGCTGCTGAACGCCATGTGGAGCTATGCAACGAGTGGAGGTTTCAGGCTGCTGGAGGATTTATCATGGAGCCACCAGTGCTCCACGGCCAATTGCTCTTGCAGGCACCGTGGTGTTCACCAACAGGCTCAGTGGGCCATAGCTCAGCCAGACCTGGCTCATGCCAGGCCCCCATGTCACCTCCACCCACCGACGGGGCCGTGGGGCTCGCAGGAACCCCACGTTGCCCTCAGCACCCCCCATTCCTGCTCTCAGCACAACCTTCAGGTCCAGCAGCCGTCCCGTTCCTCCTCCCCACCCACGGCTGATACCTCAGTAACGAGATGCGCCATTAACTCAGCGTTAATTTATCACGGCAGTACTTTGGCACTTTTTAATGCAGCTCCATGTTAAGTTAAGATGTTTAATTACCTTCCCTCCTTCTGATGGGTCTTGCTTGAATACAGCCTCCCTCCCTAGCGCAGAGAAGCAATTAGGACTCTAGTTTCTAGACACCTGGAAAGGTGCCTACGGGGGAGGCAGCGGCAGGCTGGAGCCGGCCTCGACAGGAGCCCCAGGATGGTGGGGCTGGAGCCTGGGACAGGCACGAGAGGCTGAGGCTGGGGCTGTGCTGGGGGAGAGGGGAAAGCCCGGGGGGAATCTCTGTGTTAGTCTATAAATGATATTTCCAAGCACATTTCTGTGGTCGAAGCACTCCCAGCAGTTGCTTTTTAGGGAAAAGCTGTGGTTAAAACCTGTTTTTACCTCCGTCCCCAGGCATTTTTAAATCACCTTTTATGCCGTGAGTGAGCTGTGCATACACTAGGCATTCAGAGAGGAAAGGGAAGCTGAGTCCCCTGAGGTGGGATGACCCTGGGGGGGTCCTCTGCCACCCGGTCCTCTCCCATGTGTGACCCCAGCAGGAAACACAGCCTGAAATATTTATTTCCGAAAACTGGGGTGCCACCAAAATATACACCGGCACATCCCACCTCAAAAAAAGCCACTTCCTCGACGGGTAAATCGCTTTCCTCTTTCAGTTACCAAAAGCATCCCTTGTGTTGCTTGTGTTTGGCAGAGCCAGCGGCTACGTTGGTTTCTGTTTGTGTGTTACTCGTACGGATTCTTTAAATTAAGAGCAAAAATACTTTGCTGAGCTCCTCCCTGTCTCCTACAAAGTTTGGTAGGGTTTTCAGGCCAAGAAAAGGCTGTGGAAATCTCCTAGCCCTAACGAATGAAACATCATTTTTGCCGATGTAAATGGGAACTGCCTGGGGCCCTTGGTGGTTGGGTCAAAGGATGACTTTTTGGGTAAGGCTTCAAGCAACGCCAGGGAGGGAAACATCCAGTCTTTGCGAAGATGCCAGAGGGCACTCTTTCCATTTTGTTTTTCAGGAGCATCCAGCCTGAAGACAAATCGTTTGCGATTGGGATACAGTTCATGCTGCTGAGAGTTTTAGGTAAATTAAAACGTGTTGAAATGCCATCCTGGAAAATCATGGAAGCTCTTGGGGATTTGTGAGAGTTTCATCCCTGAGCAGCCCCAGGGCTGCAGAAATGCTGTTTATTCAGAGTTTCAGACTGACCAAAGCCTGTCCTAAGCCAGGGAAAGATGCTGCCTTGCAGGGTCTGGGCGGCTGCACATGGTCGGGAGGGGAAGAGGCATCTCCATGGGGCTACATCTACACGGCTAAATAAAAGAGGGTAGAAAATAGGTTTGGGTCCAGGAGGACAACCCTTGGCTGCGTGCAGATGCTGCCATGTTTGCCTCCAGCATATCAGGGTGGCTGCAAACTGTGTCCTGTGATCCCACTAGTTATTTTTCTTAATGGTGGAAATTAATTTTCACTCGGAGGCCCCCAGAACATGCCACCGCAGTCGTGGGAGGGAGTGCAGTGCGTGAAGGAGGTGAGCATCATTCCTGGGATGAGCGATGGTCCCTTATCAAAGAGCAGTGAGAAAGGAGGACCTTCTTGCATCTTGGTGGGGTACAAACACACAACCAGCCCTTGCCGTGCTGTGCAGGAGCAGTGGCTTCATGGGCCACAGCAAAGAAAACCATCCCCAGCCGCTTTCCACCCTAAGATGTGGGAAAGTAACCAGGGTTGGGTCTGTCCCGGCAGAGGTGCTCCCATAACATAACAAATCCATCTCTGACCCTCTGCTTCCAGCGTGGATGCCGGGGCCCGTTCTGTACGGCAGCGCCATCGACACCACCTGCATCCTCTGGGAGAAGAAGTGCGACAGGAAGGCGGCCTGCAGATACTACGACAATAACCTCTTCAGGCAAAGGTAGGGGTGGACGGTCAGGAGAAGGGCTGGGGGTGCAGAGGGAAACCCGGGGGAACATGGCATCAGGCCACCTCCGACGTGGGATAAGCTGTTGTATATGCCACGGTGAGCAAACAGGGACACTCGCATCCCCCTGGCCAGTGCTAATTCCCAGCAGCGCTCAGGAATGGTTTGGAGGGAAGTCCTTGGCACAAGCCAAAGCCATGCCAAGGACCGTGCTAACTTGGTGCTATAGACCACAGAGGTCCACTTCCAGAAGCACTCCCTGCATTATACTGAGAACAATCGTTCACTGGGACAACCTCCCCAGGGATGTGGTGGAGTCTCCATCACTGGAGGTTTTCAAGATGCAATTGGACAGGGTGCTAGATACTCGTGTCCAGAGAAGGGCAACGGAGCTGGGGAAGGGTCTGGAGCACAAGTGCTGTGAGGAGCGGCTGAGGGAGCTGGGGTTGTTCAGCCTGGAGAAGAGGAGGCTGAGGGGAGACCTCATCACCGTCTACAACTGCCTGAGAGGAGGGTGCAGTGAGGTGGGGGTCGGTCTCTTCTCCCAAGTAACAAGCAATAGGACGAGAGGCAATGGCCTCAAGTTGTGCCAGGGGAGGTTTAGATTGGATATTGGGAAAAATGTCTTTGCTGAACGAGTGGTCAGGCATTGGAAGAGGCTGCCCAGGGAAGTGGTGGAGTCCCCATCCCTGGAGGGATTTAAAAGACGGGTTCATGTGGTGCTTAGGGACATGGTTTAGTAGTGGACAGGTACGGTTGGACTCGATGATCTTAAAGGTCTTTTCCAACCAAATGATTCTGTGATTCTATGATTCTATAATCTCATCTAGGCCCCGTTTCCCATGAAACGTTGGACCAGATGATCTTTTGATGTCCCTTCCAACCCGGGCTATTCTATGATGCTATGATTACTTATTTCACCAGCACAGACACAAGCAGCCTGTCCTGATGCCTTCTCCATGGAGGTAATGCAGCAGCAGGGGTGACCCCAGCCTCAAAGCCGCCTGTGAGGTGGTGCAGGGTCCGTGCAGGGTGCCTTGCACCCTGGGGTTCATCTTCCAACAGAACAGCCCAGCTTGACACACAGAGGACACCAAATCCAACCTGTGCGCTGTGGGAAGGCTGGAAGGGAGCTGTAGGTGGTCTCCCACCCCTGTTGCAAATTCATCGTTAAGTGACTCCCTGCCCAGTAGCTGCAGCAAGTCCTGCTCACCCTCAACCCCAAGACATGTTTTCATGTGCCTCCTTTTTACCAGGAGATATGGTCTGTTGATGTAACACCAAAGAGAAGCAGCTATTCCTAGCTCTTCCTAGCAATTCCTCCTCTTTCTGTTTCCACCATTCTTGGGAGCCAGGCTTGCAGCCTTTGCTTGCCCACTGCTGAATGTGCCCAAGGAGCCCATCCCCATGGTCAGTATCTGCTGGGTGCCTGGGGACACTGGGTGTTGGTGCTTGATGCACATAGGAACGTCCTTGCTACCCTGATTTATTGTGTTTCCACACCACAGGTATCTTGGTCTCCAGTTTTTCTTTGAGGTGGGCGCTTTCCTGTGCTTTGTGACCGTGTATGTGATTCTCAGACGGCAGGAGAGGGAAGCCAGAAGTGCAGCAGAGAGAAAGGCAGACCCGGAGAAGGAGAAACTGGCAGGAAACTCCATAAAGAGCCCAGAATCCAAAGTGTGATGCCAAAAATGTGAATTGCAATCCGTGTCCGGGGAGGCAAAGCCATGTGAATCAACCCCACACTTGAACTGTGAAGCATGGACGCTTGGAGCGATGGACGATGGGGCTGCTTCCTAATCTTCTGGGTGGGATGTACTGCTTCTGTACTGCTCTGGGAGTCTGTCCATACGCTGTTCTACGCCTGTCTCCTTCACCTCGATGGTGCAGCTTGCTCCTTCACATGGATTAGTCCACACGCATTAACCTTTGGGCACTGCAGTCATAGAATCACAGAATGCTTTGGGTGGGAAGGGACCTTTAGAGGCCATCCAGTCCAACCCCCTGCAGTGAGCAGGGACATCTTTAACCACATCAGGTTGCTCACAGCCCCGTCCAACCTGACTTTAAAGGTTTCTAGGGATGGGGCCTCCACCACCTCTCTGGGCAACCTGTGCCAGTGCTTCACCACCCTCAGTGGAAAACATTTCTTCCTTCTATCCAGCCTAAATCTGCCCTCCTTTAGTTTAAACCCATCACCCCTTGTCCTGTCACCACAGGCCTTGCTAATCCAATCTTCTGGATTTATGTCCTCCAAAGCGTTTGTTCCTGCTGATGGTCTTGGTGACGCCAGCAGAGAGCATTAACCATACAGCTGCAGAGTTTTATGGAGTTTTTTAATAAATCATTTTTAAGAAATGGTTTTGTACTGAACCCATACATCTCCACGAATGATGGTCTGTCCTTGCCCCCAAAACGTCAGCTGTGCTTGTTCCTTTTGCTCTCGTGGTGTTAGATGGTCTCTCTTCCTTGAAGGCTTCATCCAGCTCCAGCTGACATTGATGGGATTTTTGTCCCAGGCTGTGGACCATGGCAAGGACCAACTCACACGCTTCACCCAGCTGCTGTGTAGATGCTGCTTGGGCGATGAGGGCCCTGGGGAGGGGAGGCAGGGAGGATGGACACCAAAAAGAACCACGGATCCAGCCCAGGAGAGAAACTCCGGTTGCCGCAGACTTGTCGCGCTTTGGCAGCACAGCCGCATTTTGCAGCACTAATAATAATAATAATTCTTATTTTTGCGTTATCAGGACTTGTCACAGGAGCTTACTGAAGCATGTGAGTGTTAAGGCTCCTTCCCGTTTTCCAGTTTGAGGAAGGCAGAACTTTTCCCAGGGATGCAGGACCAGAAAGGGAGGTTGAACCCAGCCCTCTTGCAGACTGGGCAGAACTTGTGGCTAAGCTGTTTGACCACACAGCCAGACAGCCTCGCTGTGCTCCTTGAAGGGGTTTCTGTCAGTTGCAGCTGTAATTATGGGGTGAAAGTCGAGTCTGGCGTTATTTTGGTGCAGCTGCCTCTATTTTCTGCCTTCTTCCCATCTCGGGGCTCTTTTCCACCCAAGCACAAATTGTGTTGTTGGTCTCACGCCATCAGTGTGCAACCACAGACCGTTGGGTAACTTGTAATTTTTGGCTCCGGAAAGGAATGCATTAGAGAAACCAAAACTTGTAAGTTCAGCCCAAATATGCAGAAGGGCAAAGAAATACACAGTGGAGAAAAGTCATTAACTCCTCGCGCCCTGGCAAGTAGCCCTACGGTAGGGTCTGGGGTGTGCAGAGAAGTACGGTGGTAGAGGGTGGAAAGGCCGGTGGTTAAGTGGCTGGTTTAGATATTTCACCAGACTGTTTGCCCAGCCATTTTGAGAGACCCAATTAACGCACCTCAGGGTTAACAGACTAATTATTATTATTTTTTTAGGGTTTTCTGCATGTTTTTGTGCAGTGCCTTTTGTTCATTGAGGAGGTGGTTAAGAGAGTCTACGGCCCTGTGCACAGATACCTACAGACAGAAGTGACTTCTGGCTTAGAAGAAGGTGTTGGAAGACAGACGTGCAAGTGGATGCCGAAGAGATGTAGGTGGACCCATTCAAGGAAGGACGAGTAGCATATGCTAACCATGAGCATCAGAAAGCCAAATCTGGGGGAGTTTTGCACTATTCTCAGTTTTCAAGCCATGACTAGGCAGCATCTGCTTCTAAAACAGACAAGGAATAGGAATGAGATTCTTTGGACAGGAGTAGGGAAGAGACGGGCCATGATGCTCACAGCGGTCCCTCCAGCTCTTGGCAGCCCATGGATTTGTGGCATCCTCGCTGCATCCGGCGGAGAAGAAGGTTCTTTCCTGGCTCAGCACAAGCCCTTGGCTTGCAGACAGTTTTCTGCCTTGTTCAGCACAACCTCAAGTCACTCCAGGGTACTTTCCAAACCACAACAAACTAATAACAACACAATTTGTTGCTTATGGTGTGAAAAGTCAAGAGCTGCAATGTGCTTTAGAACCATAGAATCCTAGAATGCTTTGGGTGGGAAGGGACCTGTAGAGGCCATCCAGTCCAACCCCCTGCAGTGAGCAGGGACATCTTTAACCAGATCAGGTTGCTCAGAGCCCCGTCCAACCTCACCTGGAATGTTTCCAGGGATGGGGCCCCCACTTTGCAAGGAATACTCCTGGATGGGGTTGCAGAATGACTTTATAAAGTCAGAAAGGCTGCAGCTCCCTACCATTAGGACAGCTGACTTCAGACGGGGACCAGACCATGCTTGAGCACCAGAGCAGCACAGCCTAGCTGGTGGCCACCACACAGGTCCATGGAGTCCTGGGCTCCGTGTTTTGGTCTTTCCAGTGCAATCCTTCTGGAAAATTGCTGCCGATCCTTTGCTCATCCTGTGCTGCGTGGGTCTGCCATGCCAGACTGTTGGGCAGCGGTGGGGACAGGCTCAGGGGGTAGCTGTGCCCTTGCAAAGTGGACAGCGTAGCACCAGACTTCTCCTGTTATAAATCAGAGGGAGACCCTCAGAGGGACGACCGTGCAGCCTTTCTGAAATCCCTCCCAGAACTGCAGCAATTCTTCCTTAATCCTCATGATTACCAAAGCAGTGGTGCTTCTTACAAAAAGGAGAAAAAAGGGGGAAAAAAAAAAACCCTTACAGAGCAATTTGTCTTGTAAGTTTGCTCACAAACAGCATCATACAAAAATAAACAGCGAGTTCAATCACCTCCCTTGGATTCGCGGTGTTATTTTGGGCACAGGCAGGCGGCACCGTCCCTCGGCTGTCCAGCTGGAATGATGGCCAGGTCTGCTGGGCTCATGATGGATGCAGAAGCAACCCGCAGGATGGCCTGGCCAGCTCAGTCCCAGCGTGGTCTGTTCTCACTGCTGGGCTTGGGACTCTACATCCATTTTCCACTTCGAAAACTCCTATCACATCCTGTAGAGATTTTTCTCAGGCAATGCACAAGCCGGTACAGCCTGAATTCTTCCTTTCCTCATTACCACTCCAGCAGAGGAGGGTTCCCTGTGGGTAAGCATCCAAGGCAATTACAGCGTGTCTTAGCTTTGTGGTCAGCTATAGGTCTGCGATTATGCTTTTGCTGCGGTAATTTCCATTCAGTTGGGCTGGAGTTTCTATAAAGAGAAATAAAACCACTTTTTCCCCTTCCTCTTCTCTGCGCTCTTTAAGAACGCTGCTGAAAGGGACTGACTTGCAAGAGAAGATGAAAAAGAGGCAGTTTGGAAAGGCCAGCTCCTGCTGTCAGCAGGGAGGGAGATGAAACCCAGGAAATATGAAAAGGTTGTCAGCACCGAGGTGGGAGGAGGAGCGTTTGATGGAAAGCAAGGGGCAGGCAGGTAGGAGGCTTGCAAAAAAAGGAAGCAAAGGAAGGTGTAGCATCAGCAAAATCCACCCTGTGCTGTTATGCTTTGCCAGGTTTTCCCCAGAGGAGATATTCCCCTGGAGATAGCTTAAAATAGATTTTACAGAGCACTTAAGGGTATGCCTTAGGCAACGGCCATAAATTGCGTAGGGGAGGTTAACATGAGTCAATCCAGCTGTGCCATAAGTCCATTGACTTTCTTCAGTCTCGCTCCTTTGTGCTCCAGGAAGGCTAAAGGAGATAACCTACAGCAAGGCAGGTATAGCAAGGACATCCAGACCAGGAGCTGAATGCACTGGATGTTTCTGTGCAGCACTTTGGAGTACCAGGGGTCACAGACCTGAAGATAAAACAGTGCCTTTAGGGCTGGTGAGAATCGCACAAGGTCAAGAGGATGAATTAAAACAGGAGGGAAGGCTATTTCCCCAACTACAAGAAGGCTTTGCAGGGTGCAAGGAGGTTGGGTGGGTGGCACCAGTTCCAGCAAAGGCAGCAAGCTGGTTAGCAGAGACAGATAGCTCTGCAGGAAAATATCTCCAAGGCCGGGAGCTGCTTTTGTGCAGAGTTACCGCTTTTGAATCACCCTGTCCATGTCAATCCCTTGAAAATTCATCTGTGGTCTACAGCATCTTTTCATCATCTGCTGACATTCTTTATACGTATGTTTTTAACGTGCTCATGGTGGCTGGTCTGCAGTACAAAGCAGCCTCTAGTTTAAGCAGTCACCAAATACAGCGCTGTAGGAACCCCTCAAGAGCTCAGCTGTCCTGCCTTGAGGGTTAGGAATCACAAAAATGTGCTAAGAGACCTCTGGAGGTCATCTAGTTGGCAAAACCATCACCAACACTCTCAGGTTGCCCAGAGAGGTGGTAGATGCTTCATGCCTGGAAACATTGCAGGTCAGGTTGGACGGGGCTGTGAGCAACCTGATCTGGTTAAAGATGTCCCTGCTCACTGCAGGGGGTTGGACTGGATGGCCTCTACAGGTCTCTTCCCACCCAAAGCATTCTGTGATTCTATGATTCTATGAAGGCAGGCACAACTTTGAGCTGATCTAGAAAACCCTCCAAGGATGGAGATGGCACAGCCTCCCTGGTGACCTGTGCCAGGGCTGCACCACCTTTCCGGTGAAAAATGCTTTTCCTAGTGTCCAGCCCGAAGCTCCCAAACCACATCTTGTGGCTGTTGCCCCTTGTCATGCTGGCTGCTGTGGCTGAGAAGAGTTTAGCTCCATTCTCTCTGCCGTTCAGGTAGCTGTAGGATGCTGTTAGATTGCCCTTAGCATCCTTTTGGCCAGAATAAACAAACCCAGCTCCCTCAACCTCTTCCCATTGACCATGTGTCCCAGGTCCTCCCCAGGCCCTCTCCACTTTTTCCCCATCCCTCTTGAACTGGGGAGCCCAAAACTTCATGCTGTATCCCAGGTGTCACCAGGACTTAGTATAAGGGATAAAAACATCCCTCAAGATCCTTCTGATGCTGGCCAGCATGTGGTTTGCCTTTCTCATGATGAGATTGGTTTGTTGGCCTAAATTCAGCTTGGCGTGCACTGTAATCCTTTTTGGTGGGTCCCTACTCACCCAGGCAGTTCCCAGCCTGTACCAGTGAGTGGATTTATTTTGACCCAGGTGCAAAGTACCTCACACTTCTTGATGAACTTTCCAGAGGTTTCTGTTGACCCAACCGTCATGTTTCTCAAGGTCCCTTTGGGTTGAAGCTGTCTCATTCACCATGTCACCTCTTCTCGCTTAGTAACTCCTTCAGACTTGCTGAGATGCGTTCTGCCTCATCATACACGTCATGGATGAAGATATTGGACAATATCAGCCCCACTATTGATCCCTGAAGATCAATAATTCCCCTTGCTACCAGCCATCAGCTGGATGTAGAGCCATTGATAGCTACCCGCTGAGCCTGGCAGTCCCACCAGTTTTCAGCCTACCTAACATCCCTTTGCCCACAAGCCCACACCTTCTCAGCCTTTTCTGGTTGTCTGGGACGCAGATCATCACAATTTTTCATAGATGATAGAGAGTGACTTCACGAACATGTTGGCTGGCTCCTTCATTACCCTCCGGTGACACCCATCTGACTCCGTGGATGTAAATGTTCCAGCTTCTCTGAGCAGTCCTGCTGCTCCCCTGGGCTCTCCATTTACTTCCCCAACCATGCTGGGGCACACAAAGGTCTAGGAGATGGCTTTCTCTGTAAAGACAGAGGCTAAGAGGGTGTGTTGAGAACCTCAGTCTTTTCCATAGCATCCGATACGCTGCTGTTTTCCCCATCCATCAGTGCAGTCACGTTTTCACTGATCTTTTTTTGACAAAGGGAATACCCATAGGATCCCTTCTTGTTGCCACATTGTCCCTCATTGGCCTTCTCTCCAGCTGGGCTTTGGTGTGCTGGTCTGTGTCCTTAAGAGCCCAGGCAATGCATTTGCACTCCTCCTCTGTTGCCTGTCCTCACTCCTGTGGTGTGTTCTCTTCTTGCGTTTTAGCTCGTTGATAAGCTCCTCGTCAATGGCCTTCCCCTGAAATTATTGTTGTCCCTGCCCAAGATCATGGCTTGTTCTGGGTTCTTAAAAGTTTTGTTTTCAAACTGCCCCACTCTTCTGGGAACCCCAACCCTCCATGGCTGCTCCTGGAGGATTCTGCCTAGCAAGTCTCCAAACAAGCGAAAATCTGCCTTCCTGAAGCCCTGAGACATAACTGCTCTTCACTTTCCTTGCCTTCCTGCAGATCCTGAGCTCACACATCTCATGATAGCTGCAGCCCCAGCCGCCTCTGTGGACATATTTGCTGTCAGTTTTTCTCCATGGTAGAGCATCACCTTACTCAGCCCTGGAGCATCTGCACCAGGAAATTGTTACCTGCCTGGGTTTTCCCCTTTGGCTGGAAGGATGGAGATCACCACATGGGTCCCCACTCCCTCGCACCCTGAGTGCTGTATTCATCCTTATCTGCTGACGGTGTCCCCTGGCTGAGTCAGCGATGACCACGTGGATAACAGCCAAGGGAAGCTGGAAATTTGGATGAGCCTTGGCAATTTTTCCAAAACATCATGGATCTGGGCTCCAGGCAAGGAGCAAACCTCCCTAAATGACAGGTCTGGCCAGCAGGTAGGTGCTTCTGTCCTGCAGAGGAGCCTCCAACCACCACCACTGCTGCTGTAGTGACCCGAGGTCTCTAACAGCCTGAGGTTTCCAGCCCAGAGCCTTCCCCTGATGAATCCAGTCCCTCCTCCCCTGTTACGAGCCCTGAACCCATTTCCTTGGCAGATCTAACCCAGACCTGTGCGTTTTTCATCCAGCCCCAAAAAGCTTTCTGTGCCAACAACTGCACAGCATCCCTCAGTAGCCAGGACAGCACAATGCTGGTAGAGCGGTGGTACCCAGGCCAGTGAGACACCACCCCAAAGCACCTCAACAAATTACCGTCTGTCACCTTTAAACCAGAAGGAGTTGAGCCACTAAAATAAAGCTGGACCAGCCCTCTCAGAACTGGTCTTCCCCTTTCGCCCGTGCTGCCCGGCCCGGTGGTCAGAGCACTGGGAAGCCCTTCAGAGCAGCCAGCTCAGATCTTCTCCTTTGCAAAATAAACACACTTCCTCCTGTCTTTCCTCGGGAGACACAGGGGAAAACCTGATATGCCTGTTTTTTGTTTTTACTTATCCATTACCCTTTGGCCTTCCCTTTTCTGGAGTAAACAAACCCAACAGATTCAACCTCTCCCTCCTAGCTCATGTTTTCTAAATGCCTAATAAATCCATCACTGCCTCCTCCGGTCTCTCTCTGGTTCCTTTGTACATCTCTGAAAGTGCAGCACTTGGCTGGGCACGGCTGGGACTTCCTCAGGGCTGGCCAGAGCAGGAAAGTGATGATGCTCAGTGCTAACACCCATGGAGGGCAGTTTCACCCCTCAAACCCCCATCAACTGGGAGAACCCACAACACTGGAGCATGGCTGTGTCCAGGACAAGGTCTGTGTGCCCAAGGCACTGCTTGGCTGTATAGGAGCTGGAGAAATGGCAGAAATGGGGTGAGAGAGGGTGTGGGGATCAGCACAACACTCGACAGAGAAGCACACTCGAAGAAAGGATAGGGAGGAATTTGAAAAGTTTCCCAGGATCGTCTGATCTCCTCAAAGCATGGCCAAGGCCACCTCCTCCATCCCCGATGAGAGATCTCCCAGACCTTCCCGGCAGCCCCTTGCCAGATGCCAGCAATTACTCAGGTAGAAAATGTGACACCAGCGTCCCAGCTGGGGACGATGTCTGCCTCGTTACCAAGGAGTGACAAATGGCGGTGCAAATGCTGAGAGCAGCAAATTCAGTAATTGCTCTTGTCAGCTGTGTTAAATTGAGACAGCTAAACGCAGCAGTTCTTTGGGTGACCACCGCATGGATTCCATCCATCCAGCAGTAGAGGGGGAGCTGGGCGCCTGGCAGTCCCACCGAGCATAAATGAAAGCTCAAAAAAGGGCACAGCTGCATTTCCAGCACTTGACACGGCAAGGACCTGCTCATGGCTGGGATAACCTTCCCCGCAGTCTCTTACACAGGGCAGGGATGGAGACCAGCACCTCCGCCTGGGGCTTGCAGAAGCCAAGGTGCAGTACTGGGAGTTGCTTGAACCCAGCTGAGATAAATACCAGGGAGGCATGAGGGAGATCTCTGCCTAGAAATCCACAGCATCTCTCTTTTTTCATCCAATGGTCCTGCGATTAAAGCCCTTGCTTGGGGCAAAGGAACCCAGATTCCAAACCTCCATCTCCATCTCCATGAGGGTTTTCAACACATCGCATCTTGTAGATAACGGCACTGGTGCCGTTCCTGGCATTTTAACCCCTTCCCACTAAACGGCCCGTCTGCTGGGCTGTAGTCTTCAACACATGAGTATTCACTGCTGGTTCAAATCTCTGCAGGCTGGAGAAGAAAAACATCAGCAGAGTTTGACAAAGATTCGGTGAACCTGGTTCATCGTTGTCTGCCTGAGTGGGGAAGGATCCAAGGCATTTACAGAGCTGAGAGCTACTTTATAGCTAAGCACAATGCTCATTCTTCTGGAAAAGAGCAAAGCTAAAGCTTTTAAATAACCTAGCATCCCCTTGGTCTATTTTATCTCAGCTAGATCTCTCCCTGGGGGGCTCCTGGCCACCTCTCTGCTGCAATCAAAGCCCAAAGGGCTTCTCCTGGTTGTCTGCTGCTGTTCAAGGCACAGGTTTTTCAGCAGAGGGGATAGGGATGGTCCCATGCGGATTTGGTGAATGTTTGCAAAATGCCAACAAAAAATGTGTATGAAAACCCACTGAATGTTTCTATTAAAACCCACTCAAACTGCCTCCGGCAATCTGAAATGGAGACCAGCGACAGTGGGGTTGAGTGCACCCTCAGCAAGTTTGCAGATGACACCAAGCTGAGTGGGGCAGTTGACATGCCTGAGGGACGGGATGTCATCCAAAGGGACCTGGACAGGCTGGAGAGGTGGGCCTGTGCGAACCTCATGAGGTTCAACAAGGCCAAGCGCAAGGTCCTGCACCTGAGTCGGGGCAACCCCCGATATCCATACAGGCTGGGGGATGAGGGGATTGAGAGCAGCCCTGCGGAGAAGGACTTGGGGGTACTGGGGGATGAAAAGCTGGACATGAGCCAGCAGTGTGCGCTCGCAGCCCAGAAGGCCAACCCTGTCCTGGGCTGCATCCCCAGCAGCGTGGCCAGCAGGTCGAGGGAGGGGATTCTGCCCCTCTGCTCCGCTCTGCTGAGACCTCACCTGGAGCCCTGCGTCCAGCTCTGGGGTCCTCAGCACAAGAAGGACATGGCGCTGTTGGAGCGGGTCCAGAGGAGGCCACAGAAATGCTCCGAGGGCTGGAGCCCCTCTGCTCCGAGGCCAGGCTGAGAGAGTTGGGGCTGTTCAGCCTGGAGAAGAGAAGGCCCCGGGGAGACCTTAGTGCGGCCTTGCAGTGCTTCAAGGGGGCCTCTAGGAAAGATGGGGACAGGCTTTTTAGCAAGGCCTGTGGTGACAGGACAAGGGGGGATGGGTTTAAACTAAAGGAGGGCAGATTTAGGCTGGATAGAAGGAAGAAATGTTTTACACTGAGGGTGGTGAAGCACTGGCAGGGGTTGCCCAGAGAGGTGGTGGAGGCCCCATCCCTGGAAACATTGCAGGTGAGGTTGGACGGGGCTGTGAGCAACCTGATGTGGTTAAAGATGTCCCTGCTCACTGCAGGGGGGTTGAGCTGGATGGCCTCTGAAGGTCCCTGCCAACCCAAAGCATTCTATGGTTCTATGAAGTTCAAATCTGTTCCCAGAAAATGCTCATTGAAGAGGCAAAAACACGGAGAATCCCTTTTCCTGGCCACAGCCTAGGACTGAGGCAGAGCTGCAAGAGGAACTCTCAGTCTCCAAGCTGGGGAAGAGGAAGGCAAATAATTCCTATATGTGTATACGACAGGTAGAAATACTCAGTTCAGGAAAGTCTGGGAAGTTCCCACTAGGAGACTGAAAAGACCAGCCAAGGAGTCACTGAACTGCTATCGATTAACCCACAATTTGCAGAGGTTAGGGGTTCCTGGAGGATCTCAGAAAGGGAAAATGGAGAAATCAGGCAATCCAGACCCAGCTCAGCCCTGAGCACCAGAAAGGTGCTGAAAGCAATTGCTAATCCATGTGCAATCACTTGGATAATGATGCCAGGGATTGTCACAGACAGATCACATCAAACCTTTAATTTCTCCTTTGGGCAGGTAACTGGCCCATCTGGGGAAGCTGTGCTACCTCTTGACTTAAGTAAGAATTTTGACCCTATCCCACCATATTCCCATAAACTAATTATCCGCCACGTGAAATTATCATGCAGAGAGGAGAAAAAAGAAGGAGAAAGAGCATGCTTAATTGGAAACTTCACTTCCAGGGGTTATGGGTATTTTACTGCCTACCCAAAGGGATTTATCTAGCAGAATCTCACTAAGGTCTGTCCTGTCTCTGGTACTAATCAATATTTTAATTAATGACTTGCATGATGAGAGAAAGAGGAGCTAATAAAATTTCTGCCTGCGGTCGCGAGGGCTGCGGATGGCAGGATTAGAATTCAAATCATTCACGGCAGATTGGAGAAATGGCCGGAAATCGATAACACTGGGATTCAACACCGAGAGCAAAATAGACGTGCCAAGGGAGGAGGGCTCGGGTGCAAAATCTGGCCTGCGAGAAAGGGGATGTGGCAGCCACCCCTCATACAGAGTAGCTGTAAGGAGGAGGGAAAATCGGTTGTTTCTAGCAGAAAAAGTTATCATTTAGGCAAAAGATGGAGGGGGAGGAGCAGGAAAAAAAAACCTTCAACTGCAATGAGGTGCCCGAGCAGACTAAAGCCCTGGGTCTTTGGTGGAAGGTTTTAGGAACAAGAAATGCAAATACCCATCCATCTAACCCAACGTCACAAGGCGACTGTAATAAAGGCAAAGTCTTTTCTTAGACCGAAATATCTATGAAGCTGTTGAGCCCCTTCCAACCTGCCCTTCCCAGGCTCTACTGAAGCGACGAGGAGCAGCGAAACAGAGGGGACGTCTCAGGACCCCGTGGGGAAGCTCATGTTCGGTATGGTCACAGGAAATATTTTCCCAAAGAACAACTTTTTTCACCTGCGCATCTTGCTGGCGGGCGAGAGCGCTAAAGCCAAGACTTTATTTGGGCATTAAAAGGATGTAAAATTCATCTAGATCGAGGCCCCATCCCTAGAAACCTTTAAGGTCAGGTTGGACGGGGCTCTGAGCAACCTGATCTGGTTAAAGATGTCCCTGCTCACTGCAGGGGGTTGGACTGGATGGCCTCTAAAGGTCCCTTCCAACCCAAAGCATTCTATGGTTCTATGATTCTAATTACATCAGGCATGGTTGCAAATGCAAAGGGGAAGAAAATCTCGTACTTCAAAGCAGGTGGAGAGCAGGAGAGCTTGCTTTTGGGGTTTCTGCTGTGGTCCGGCATCTGAGCCAGGTTATAGAGCAATGCAAAGCGCTGCTGTGATTCTATCTGGCAGCACCCATGTCCAACTACACGTGTCTTGGTCTTCTGGCTTGTTCGCCAGCTGGTGACATGAAAGAAAGCAGATCCTGACATGGAAATGTGTAAGAGAAATTCATGCTTCTTGTTGGAGATCACTGTGCTGTGCAGGCAAGCATGAAAACAGCCTCCGGCACAGCCATCAGTCAGTTTGCTGCCTTGCTTTGTGGATTTTGATTGTCTAGGTCCAGGGATAGGAATGCAGCCACCATCCTGGGTGTTCTGCAAGCCCATGGACCCCAGGGTTTCAGCCAGGCTTCCCACCCCAGCACCAGGGGACGTGTGGGAGCAGATTTGGGGTCCTGTCACGCCAGTAGCACGGACTCTGCAGTGTCATAGAATCATAGAATCATTTAGGTTGGAAAAGACCTTTAAGATCATCCAGTCCAACCGTTAAGTTGACAGAGACTATCCTTGAACAAGGCAATATGAGGCTCACAGACCCTGCAATGCTGTAGCAGGTGGAGAATCGCTGAATCACACCTACGGGGCGTGATCTGATGCTGCTTTCCGGAAGGTCTCACACCAAAGCAGCTGCAGCCCAACAGAAGTATTGCAACGAAAGGGCCACCTGCCTTTTCCATCACGCCAAATGAAAGGAGGAACGGGAGACCCAAGGGATTCGTGGCTTCAGGAAGAATCAGAGCTGCTCCTCTGCTCCTCTGTGCTGCGACCCTATCTTGTTGCACCCACTTAAAGAAGTAGCACAGATACTTCTCCACTGCATAAGAGGTATCACCCCCAAATGTTTTACTTTCTACACTGTCTCAATCTAGAGTTTCAGCTTTCCAAGCAAACTGCAGTCATACAAACGGCTGGAGCCACGCACTCACTCTGGGAGAGCTCACAAGTAGAGCAGGGGCAGCACTGCTATTTGGAAGGAGATCGTCAAGACAAGACTGTGTCCTGCAGGAAACGTTGCTGTCATCTAACGGCCGGCTTTGCTCTTGGGTTTGACCAACGACCAACCGCCATCTGGGGTCTGCCTGGTGCATGGCAGGGAGAGGAAGGAGACAGCCGTGCTTTCCGAAATAGTGCTTTTTTTAGACAACAGAAACTAAGAAAGAAGATCTAAGATCCCTAAGAAGATCTAAGATCCCATGAAATGCTACTGCTCGCTTGGGTGGCCTTTACTTGTAAACAGTAATTGCACCATCAGACCAAGAGCAAGAAAATCATCCCTATTAGCCATTTATCCGATGACTCCCTTCTTCGTTTCCTGCCCTGAAGCGCGGCGTGGCATTTGACTGTCCTTTTCAAGAGGTTCTTGCATTGCAGTCCTAGTTACGTGGGTCAACATTTCCTTACAGAGCCGTGACACTGAAGGTCACAGAGGACCTGCCATTTACAAACCTTTCTTCATTCAGCTGAAATCTCAAAATACTTTCAGAAAAAAAAGAACTAACGAGCTGTGAATCGAAGAACAACCGTGCCATCCAGGGGATGCAGCCCTCTCTGGGGTGACCTCCCTGTCCCTTGGCCAAGAGCGTGGCAGGACGTGGGGGAGATGGCAGCTGCCCGAATGCACAGGAGTATATAAAAAGGCAGAATTTTCTGGGATTTGGCCAAGATGCTGGGCCTTGGTTATAAGAGTTTTAAGCTCGTATCATCGCTCTAAATTAAATTGGCATTCACCAGAATTCACTTGCTGTCCTGTGGGGAGGAGGTACGATCCTTGCACTTTGAGGCATAAAATTATCTCCCCTTGTTGCTAAATCGAATACATTTTCCTACTGATTTCCGAGTGCCCTCCCCCCTCTTCTCTTCCAGTTGTGCTTACTTGAAGGTCTGAGACAAACAGAGCAGAATAAATCAGGAAGCCTTTTCTGTGTTTGGAGACAGGTTGAGTAATGAGCACTCATGAAATATGAAATTCATTTTTGGGGCTTAATGTACTTATAACAAAGTTGTGCGGGAGCTTGTTGTTGAAGGCTCTGAAATTATTGTGGCAAGGGAACAACATCCTTTATCCTCCGGATCTGATAAGAGCCGACACTGCGTCATTGAGCATATTCCCAGCTTCATCCTAATCTGTTGCTTTCAGGGCGCTGAAGGACAGAAGTGCTTTCAGACGGCTCTGATAAAGGCTGCCATAACATTTTAATCCCTCTCACCTCACTTTTCTAGTTAAAATGTCATTTGCTAAAGAGACCAGAACCTGAGATGGTTCCAAGCTGTGCACACCATTATAACTTTCTGAGCAAACTTCAGCGAAAAAACGCATTCCCCAGCTAAGCTTGCTGTTGAAACCTTGCGGTTATACACGCTGTTAAAAAAAGGTTTCCCTTTCCACCCTCCTCACCTCCTGCTTCCCCCAGTGCCACCACCTAACTACACATCGGTGACAGGATGTATGCAGATTGCACTCATACAGTTTTTGGGCTGATAGCAGCTTTTCCCGCCCCCCCAGCTTCTGATTTCTTACGACCGCAGGATGCTCTGGAGCAGAGGCTGGGCACAAATACCGAGATATTCAGAAATCTTTGCAAGCAGGAGGACAAGCGGCCACATAAGGAGGACGTGGGTCTGGCCAGGCTGAGACGCGGTGCGTTTGCACATCACCCACTCCTTCCGTCTCAGCTCTGTTTGTAGGCGGCTCTCAAGGGAGACCTTCAAGGTGGGACGTGGGGGAGGCGAGAGAGATGCCCGTAGATACCTGCAAATATTTGCAGATAGATTTTCCATCAGGCAGCTCTGGAGAAAACACAGAGACGTGGATAAAGCAGTGACCCCAGGGCTGAGAGGCTGGCATGGTGGGCAAGGACGTAGTGTGAAGGACCTTGATAGCATAGAGACAGTATCTACACCTCCAGAGGTGGAGTAGACAGAGGCGTGGAGAGAAAGACAAGCATGTCAGAGCGTACGGAGACCCCACAGAGACGGAGGGGAGGAGGAGGAGTGATGGAGAGAAATGGGTCATGATAGCCAAGGGCAACGCTTCTTATCAGCTGTTGTGTCTATTTGCTTTCAGAGAGTGTCCGGAGAAGCAAGTCATGGAGAAAGATCTTCTCTCTTCATCCCCTAAGCGTTTCCAGCTTGGGGACAGGAGGCACCAGCTGGCTTTGTGCCCTCGGGTGCATCCCACTCTGTGCCTCCCAGGGGTCTGTGACAGAGATGCTGACGTTGGTCTGGGTGGAGGGAGGTGGGAAACGCCTGTGTGTGAAAGCACCTGTAGAAACACTAAAGCCAGGTGTATAGGGACGGGGCGCTGACAAATGGGGACGCCGTTGGCAGTGAACAAACTGGGAATGCTGGGGAAAGCCCTGCTCCCGCCCTGCCCGATGGACACGCTCCTGTGCAGCCCTACACAACCGCCCTTTGGTGCAGACCAGTGGGAAGGTGGCGAGGAGGTGCCAGCTCATGCCCCATGAGCTGCCCTCATCCTGCTGTCCCACTGGGAGACAGGCTGGAGCCATGCCTTGCCCCAGAGCAAGGAGATGCAGCAGCTTTGCCTAAGATTCACAAAAGCCAAAATAAGCAAGATTTTGAGGCAAAAGATACCCGCTACAGACCCCTTTCCAAAAGAATGTTTGTCATTGCCAACGAAGAGGAATCCAAGAGAGATGGGGAGGACCAGACATTTTGGAGCCTTGATCTTCCTCATTGCACTAGATGATCCTGGGCAGACTGAGCCACGCACGCCTTGGTGCTGGCAGACATGTGGGGAGCAGAAGGTGAGTGGGTGAAATCTAGGAGCAAACGACTGAAACCCATCTGGATTAAAACAACTATCACCACCTCTTCCAGAAGGTCTCACATCGAGTCTTGCTGCATCGATCTCCTACATCCAGAGCAGAAGGAGGCACAGCTCTCGTGTCTGTCCCCTCCAGAAGGGATGTGACACAGCCAAGTGTCCCAGGTCTGAGCTGGGGCTCATCTCGGACTGAAAATATTTAGGCACACAAGACAAAGCATTGCTCTTGCACCCTGGTGATAATGACGAGCAAGCCTGGAGGAAATTACAGCTTTACTGTTTCCAGGAAACTGGAGAAAAGCTGCAATTAACAGCCTGGTGAGCCAATGTCGTTCCCCGAAATCCTGGCTGCAAAGTCTCCGGGATTCCTCATATCTCAAGGGAGCAATTGCAGAAGATGTTCTGGGAACAGAGGATGCAGGAGTGAACAATACCTAAAAAAACCCAGCAGTCTATGGCAGCTCAAGAAAGGTATCAGCTGCAGGGAGCATGCTGCAAAGCAATAACATCTCCCAATGATGCAACGCCTGATCTCCCGTGTGGCCTCCACCATCCCGTTCCCACGTCCCTGGACCTCTCCCTGGGGTACTGGTCTCACACACCCGTTTTCCGGAGGCTGAGAGACATTGAAAGTGCAAGCTGTGCACACAGCAGGGAAATGAGCCCGTGAGTGATGAGGCCATTGATAATTTTCAAGCCACAGGCATCTTTCCTCACCCCCCTATACAGATGCCGGGATGTGATTCAGCTTGCACGTTAAATCCCCCAAAATAATAGAATCACAGAATGCTTTGGGTGGGAAGGGACCTGTAGAGGCCATCCAGTCCAACCCCCTGCAGTGAGCAGGGACATCTTTAACCACATCAGGTTGCTCACAGCCCCGTCCAACCTGACCTGCAATGTTTCCAGGGATGGGGCCTCCACCGCCTCTCTGGGCAACCCCTGCCAGTGCTTCACCACCCTCAGGGTAAAACATTTCTTCCTTATATCCAGCCTAAATCTCCCCTCCTTTAGTTTAAACCCATCCCCCCTTGTCCTGTCACCACAGGCCTTGCTAAAAAGCCTGTCCCCATCTTTCCTCTAGGCCCCCTTGAAGCACTGCAAGGCCGCACTAAGGTCTCCCCGGGGCCTTCTCTTCTCCAGGCTGAACAGCCCCAACTCTCTCAGCCTGGCCTCGGAGCAGAGGGGCTCCAGCCCTCGGAGCATTTTTGTGGCCTCCTCTGGACCCGCTCCAACAGCTCCACGTCCTCCCTGTGCTGAGGGCTCCAGAGCAGGACCCAGGGCTCCAGGTGAGGTCTCAGCAGAGCGGAGCAGAGGGGCAGAATCCCCTCCCTCGACCTGCTGGCCACGCTGCTGGGGATGCAGCCCATCCGCGTGCCTCCATGTGCACCGCGTATTTCAGCTCCCATTACAGCCTAGATTTGGCCTTACAAACACAGCTGTGCGGTGTGTTATTTAAGACACCGGGATCCCAAATATTTAAAATACGTTCCTGCACACCCCATCCAGCAAGAACATTCCACAGGCTGGCACGTCACGGTGGATGCACGCGACCTGCCACTGCCGTAGGGCCACAGAAGAGGTTGCGATGGACCAGGGCAGGTAGCACCAGGGTGGTTTCTGCCGATGAAGCCTCTCTGGGAGAGGACAATGGGAGGAGGACGCACAAGGGTTAATGTGGGGCCTGCCCTGCCTCCTTCCACCAAGAATTTTTATGCTTATTTTTCTCCAGAAATGTAATATAATAAATGTTTTCCTGGTTCCCAGAGGGAAACAGCTCCTTCCGCTTGTTTCTGGGCTGGGGAGCGAGAAGGCTGTGCAGGTGCTGGGAAATGCATGGGAAGGGGCCGTTCCTCAGCACATCCCTTTGGGACCAGAAGCGCATCCCACCGCAGGGTCCCCAGCCCACCCCTTCGACCCGCACAGCCCCTTCCTGCGCTCCCCTTTCCACCGACGATGAGTGCAGGATGTAAACTATTCAGAGGAGCACAATGTCCCTGCAGGAGGCAGGATTAAACCCTTCCAAAGATAACAGCCCTGCTGTAATTGTTAAGGTTTAGTTTGGCACATACCGACCAAATGGCCAAGTCTTAAAGGACACGGTTCTGTAAAACACGGCAGATCCTGAACGCCCTCCCATCCCGAACGCCCTCCGATCCCATCGCGTTGGGGATGCTGGAAAGCGGCACACGCCGGGGCTGATCCGAGCCCTGGAAGGTGATGGAGGCTTTCAAACACACCTCTAATCTCTTCTGGTCCACACACAGCTGCAGCGTTAATTTAAAAGCATCTTTTGAGCCAGAGGACCCTACCCGTAGCGTGGGTATGGTTAAATAATAGAAAAGGAGGGAGAAATTAGGCAGCAAAAGTATATATTAATAATAAATAGGGAAGGAGAAAGAATTGAACAAAAGCAAAAGCAAGAGTGAAATGAACAGATGAAACGCGAAGTGGAAAGGGACCCAGGACACCACAGACAGCTGTGGAGGAAATGCCTGAGGTCCTCCTTGGCTTCATCTACTGGGGCTCTGTCATGAACCAGAGAGTCGCTGGGTCAATCTGGGGTCAGGTACAGCAAGCGCTGTGCACGTTATCCCAGGGGCAATCCTTGCATGGGACAGAGCAACCTGGGGAATAGGAGCTGGGAAAGTTGCATCTGGCTTTTAACCCAATGTCCCTCCACAGCTGCAGGATGAGTGTGAAGTTTTCCACTTTGTACCGGTGGTTTTAACTCCATCCATTAATAACCTCCACACGCTGCTGGCCAGCAATGTGTGCTGGTCCCTGCAAGGCAGAGCTCTCCGTCTTACACTGCAGGGCAGAAAGTTAAGTCATCAGAGTCCCAGCATGCCTGCGTCACCTGGGACCAGCCACTGCGCCTCAGCTGGGCTGCAGCATCACCACCCTGGGACGACCGCATCATCCTCAGCATCCAGCTCCATCAGCACCAAAGCATCGGGACCAGCCAAGGGAGGGGATTCTGCCCCTCTGCTCTGCTCTGCTGAGACCTCACCTGGAGCCCTGCGTCCAGCTCTGGGGTCCTCAGCACAAGGAGGACATGGAGCTGTTGGAGCGGGTCCAGAGGAGGCCGCAAAAATGCTCCGAGGGCTGGAGCCCCTCTGCTCCGAGGCCAGGCTGAGAGAGTTGGGGCTGTTCAGCCTGGAGAAGAGAAGGCTGCGGGGAGACCTTAGTGCGGCCTTGCAGTGCTTCAAGGGGGCCTCGAGGAAAGATGGGGACAGGCTTTTTAGCAAGGCCTGTGGTGACAGGACAAGGGGGGATGGGTTTAAACTAAAGGAGGGCAGATTTAGGCTGGATAGAAGGAAGAAATGTTTTACACTGAGGGTGGTGAAGCACTGGCAGGGGTTGCCCAGAGAGGCGGTGGAGGCCCCATCCCTGGAAACATTGCAGGTCAGGTTGGACGGGGCTGTGAGCAACCTGATGTGGTTAAAGATGTCCCTGCTCACTGCAGGGGGTTGGACTGGATGGCCTCTACAGGTCCCTTCCCACCCAAACCCTCCTGTGATTCTACGATTCTATGATTCTACGATTCTATGATTCTATGATTCTATTCTATGACTCTAGAAGTCAGGGCTTCTGGAATGGATGGAGAATCATAGAGTCATAGAATGCCTGAAGCTCAGTGATGCACCTGGCTGCGTGTTCAGTATCTGATAAGCTAGGGTCAAGGTTTCCCCTGTAGTCTGCAGGGAGGGATAAGCAGAGGATGGTCTACACACATCATCTTGAGGCAGGATGAAGTGGCCTCCTGACCTCTCTGCCCTTCCCCATGCCCAGGAGAAGGAGCCAAATGAGTCAAGATGCCAGCAGTGAGGTGGCCCAAATCTCACTGGATGTTCACAGAGCAACATCTCCATGGGCTATATTTCGCCTGGACAGCTTTGAGTGACCCAAAGTGTGAAATACCCAGAAATTCCCTGAGGAACCAATTTCAGAGCTTTATTTCCAGTTTCCCTGCTCCCTTCCAGCATTCAGCTGCAAGAGGACTTGGGGCTTCATCTAGAAGTGAACATTGCCAGCTGCTTCCCAGTGTCTCTATCAGTCATATAAGAGTCATCATTAAGCCTCAGCATCCATCAAGTGAATGGGCTATAATAAACCGAGATGGCCGTGAGAGCAGAGCAACGCAAGCAGCTTGTGGGAGAAGAACTCAGAAGAGAAGGCAAGAAAGGAGTCGGGGTAATATTAATTGTATTCAGATTTCCTTACAGATAGCGATGAGAAATTAAACTCTCGGGAAAGTGTTGATAATGGCTCTGCAGTCATGGCATCGTGGTTCACGGCACTATGTAGGTCAAGGGCAAGGGCTTTGTGGGGCTGGAGGGACTCATGGTTAAGGGGTGGACTGGGACTGTGTCCCTAGCTGCGTCGCTGTCACCTTGTCATTGGATAAGTCACTTCATCCCTGATGGCTCCAGAGTCTCCTGTGTCAATATGGAGATAACAGTTCTTCCTCAGTCCCGCAGCACCTTCTGGGCGAGCTGGACAATCCAGGCTTTTTCAAAACTAGATCATCCTCATGAAAAATATATCCTCGGGTCCAGGTATCCAAAGCCCCACCTGCCTGGCCACCGTGTCCTGGTCTGTGTGAAGGTGGGCACCTGCCAGATGGTTTCTCCACCTCCCAGGGGTATCACATATACTGCCTTGCAAGTGACAAACTTCACAGGAGCCTTTTAGGGACCAAAATACCTTGCTGCAACTTTAACGAGACTCATTACGCTTAACTAGCAGGGAATTGGATGTCCTTGCTCTTGACTAACCTCTTCTATCACTCCAGCTGTGATGCTGGGCACCTGCAAACTCACCATCAAGACAGAAGGTCTGGAGCCCTGCTCTATCAGGAGCTGTGCAAGCCCCCAAGGCTCGTCTTCTAGGAAGGAAGCCCAGATCCCAGCCTCCCTGCTGCCTTGGTGCAATATGTATGAGGACAGGGCTGCAGACATCCATCCTCGTCCTTGGCTGGGAGAAGCTCATACCCAAAGAGCTGTCATTCTGCCATGAGATTATTTTCTCTCCTCTGCTGGCATTTCTCAATGGCTATTTTATTCTTTCTTGTCCAGAGGAACAAAATGCAAATAAAAATGCCAGTGTGCTGGTTCCAGCCCCGGAGAAAGGAGAGATTTATACGGGATAGTATAAATGTGTGCATGTTTCCCGTGAAGGGGGAAATAACCTTTTCCATCACATAACACAGCCAGAAGTCCAGTGGCCTTCCTTTTTCCCCCTTCCCCAAATTTCAGCCGTAGCCAGCCCTCACCCTGAGTGCAGGGAGCCACTGAAGTGCTGTGGCTGCGCAGACCTCCTGGGTGCTGTGGTCGATGCATGTGTGTGCATGAAAATTCTTACATGAACATGAACGTGCATGAAAAGCTTTATGTAGGCTTGGATCAAGAGTGAATCCTCTAGAATGGGGCGAGCAGCCAGGATACGGGACCTACAAGAAGCCTCTGCCCTTGGTGGCTGGCAGCTGGGGTCCTGCCAGGATGCCCAAGAGCATCTCAAGCTGCACTGGACACCTCTGCTAGGCAACTGGACCAGTATCATTTAGGCAGGGGAATCTGAGGCCCCAGGGGTTAAAAGCACATGCTTGGTAGTTACAGCCCGAAAGCAGCATTGGAAACTTCTCCGCAGCCCTCTCAGCCCACGGATTTACGATCTTTCTGCAGCTCATTTTCACTGCAACCCACTTCGCTGCTCAGCGGTGGCTGGCTGAACTAAATCGTGCAGCAAGCTGTTTAATCTGCGGTAAACCCCTGTGCAACGGCACTTACTCACTGCTAAAGGCTGTGTCTCCGTTAGTAAATAAGAGGAGAATGAGGAGCACAGCCTCCACAAGTCTGCAGAGATGAACTTGTTCCCTTCCTGGGCTGATGGGCTGCATCCAAACTGCTTATCTGGATCAAACCTCTGGCCCTTGTTGTCCTCCAAATCATGTTCAGGCACCATCTGGAAAAAACACAACAGTGTTCCAGGAATCAGCTAACAATGAAGCAATCTAGAAGATAATGAGCAAAGCCTGGAGCTCGTGGCTCAGCCCTGGCTAGTTGCTAGTGCAGAGAGAGCTACAGGGTTTTAGTTTTGAGATAGTATATCTCACTTCCATGTTTGCTTTCCATGAAGGGAAGAAGCTAGATCAAGGATACCTAATTTCTGAGGGGAAAAAAAAAAAAAAAGAAGGAGATGCTTCTGTTGTACCCTGAAACTGCTGTGTGTCTTTTAGTTCTTCTAGAATGCAGCACTGGTTCCTCTGGGAATCACCTCCTTCCCAAAAGTAAGCTACAGGCTCCCTCCAAATCAAGCAAAATTAGGTCTTTTGGTCAAAACAAAATCATCAGCTGCGGGTGGGATTGGACAGCATGGCCACAGCATTGCAGAGAGATTCATCTGACCAAATACATCATGGAAACATCTCTGTCCGGGTCACTATCCGTGGGGCAGCCTGCAGTCAAGGAGAGGACGTGGGCATTTCTAGGTTGGGATTAGCATCCTCCCAAAGAAGGAGTCTCAGATGATGGCTCAGACTCCGGATAGCCCTCATCCCTCTTGACCAAAGGACCCAGCTGAGAGGTTGACCTGTTGTCCTCAAGGAATTTCCCAGCCTGTAGGGCATGTGCGTGGCCCCCTCTCCCTCTGGGCAACGTTCCCACATCCCCATCCGTCAGCCATCCAGTAATTCAGAGAAGGGAGTGTTTCCTGGCACATCTATTCATGCCCCATCGTTGCAGTCTGGAGAGGAGGAGGAGGAGGGTTGGAGGGCACACAGAGGGAACAGGCGATGCTGAAGACAGTCTGACTCTGCCAAGACGGCTTTGGCATGGCTGCCTGAGTTGGTTTCCAACCCTGTACGATACGACCTCTTCTCTGCATGACTTCCATAATCATCTTTTTTCTCTGTACTAAAATGGGGATGTGAAAACCCCCAGGAAGAGTCATCGTCTTTTTTGCTTAGTCTCCTCATGTACCATGGGGAGGGCAGGGAAGGCTTCCCAGCAGGCTGTTAAGTATCTGGTGTCTGTCGGCTTCCAAAAGCATCAGGATAAAACTCCCAGCTGGTAAATCCCCAGAGATAACAATTTGGGGCTGCTGGAGACAGGGGATGCTGCTCTTTGGGGTGCTTTCTCTCTGCGATCCAATCCTCTGTGCTTAATTCCCCATAGAATTCTTCAGACAGAGAAATAATGAGTGAACTCAAAATCCTGAAGCCAGGAATAAATTGTGACATGGGTGACACTTGTAATTGAGAGTTTCTTAATTGCTGTGTTTGATTAAAGAGAGCTGCTCGTTTTGTGCATAAAAGGTAGGGACTCTACAAACCCAGGGAAGGAAGAAAAGAGGATAAGAAGACGATGGGAACAGAAAAAGGCAAGATCAAGGAGAAGAAAGACACAGGATAAATCTTGTTCAAGTACCAGGGATGAGTGAGACTGAAAAAGAATGAGTGGTTTCACTTGTGACTACATCCGTGTTTATTTCTGCCCTTTTGGGGCAGAAATACAGGGATTTGCACTCTCCTGGAGTGAACCGTGGCAGCTATTTAACACCATAAAGTACCAAAGGGGAAGGCAGCATGTCAAGAAGAACTAACACCGACCGGGAAATTGCTTTTTTTGTTGAAATCAAAACCCAGGGAAACAGAAAAGCTTTCATTAGAACTTACGTGGCTGCAGTGCCAAGAGGTTCATGCTCCAAAAAATCATGAGCCTTCAGCCCAGGGCACCCCCTGTGAGTCCCATGGGTGTCCCATGGTCCTGCCTGAAGGACTCCATCCAAGGCCAAGGAGACATCGCAGGCGGTGCCAGGCGTGAACGGGACCCTGCTGGGACAGGAGCTGGTTCTTCTGCCCTAAGATGTCTTCCAGGGACATTCCTAACATCTGAGAGGGGTTCGTGGGGAAATCCAAGCCAGCAGGCCCCGGGGCAATGATGAGCGTAGATGGTATAGAAGAAATATGTGTCCTTTCTTCCTGGGATGTTGTTCACTCACATCAAGGCATGATGCTCTTTGCCAGCACACAGTTCCTTGGTAGTTTTTGGGTGCAGGGCAAAGCAAGGAGCTACGGTAAGCAGAGCTGTTGAAGAGCCCTTCTCCTGACCCAAGAGATGAAGGCAGGGGGCTCCAGCCATTTTCCACCACCCTTTGGTGCAGATTTTGGGCTAGGCAATCTCCCAAGGTCGCCTCAGCTCTATATGCATGCGGTGCTATGGTCACAGGGCTGTCCTTCCCATTGCGTTGGGATACCTGGGAGAAGGTACAGCTCTTTTTCCTGCTGGTTTGGAATGGTCTTTGTCTCAGCTGTCATGAAATGGGAAATTTTTTGTGTCCAGCTTTAAGAAGAGAGAGGTTGTCACAGGATATATGCACTCTCCTGAGACTTTACCTTCTTCTTTTTCATCATTTTCTTTATTTCATAGAAGCATGTAATCATCGAATCATAGAATTACAGAATGCTTTGGGTTGGAAGGGACCTTTAGAGGCCATCCAGTCCAACCCCCTGCAGTGAGCAGGGACATCTTTAACCACATCAGGTTGCTCACAGCCCCGTCCAACCTGACCTGGAATGTTTCCAGGGATGGGGCCTCCACCACCTCTCTGGGCAACCTGTGCCAGTGCTTCACCACCCTCAGTGTAAAACATTTCTTCCTTCTATCCAGCCTAAATCTCCCCTCCTTTAGTTTAAAATCATTACTCCTTGATTTTTTTCCACGTGAATGACACAGAGTAGAGCCTGGCTGTGGTGCTCATGGTTGGATGGGCGTGAATAGGAATGGCGATGATGCTAGAGGCTGTAAGGTCAAGGCTAGTCTAGCTAAATCCTCAGTCCTGTCCAAATTTTTCCAGCTCAGGTGACCTTTTTGTCTTTGTATGAAATTCTTAAGACCCACCTCGTTGCTTCCAGGTGGAAGTTAGAGGTTTTGCAACTCTGCAAGAATAAAAATACTCCCTCTCCTTCCTCAGCTTGCATTTCCACCTGCGTTCATTATCTTCCTGCCTTCTCTCTATCATGCCTCCAGACAACTCTGAGCAAGGCTGTTCTTAGAACGCGAATAATATCTCTGCTACAGATTAGTGGAAAGAAAGAAGAAGGAGAAATCTTGGTGCAGAAGAGGTTTGTAGGGGGTTTTGTGTCTGGGCACCGGCCCATGCTGGGGCCAACATGTCAGCTATTATGTTGGGGATTTCCAGAAATAAATGTGCAGGTTCAGCTGGAGCCAAAATCTTCAGGAGCGCCCTGAGATGGCTGCTTTGCACCAAATGATACGGGGGCTTTTACCGTGTGGTCAATGCACCACAAAGAGCTTAGCTTGTATGTAAATTTTGTCCCTTAGAAATCTTTGTCTTTGAGCGAAAACAGACTGAAGACTATAAAATTTGGTGCAGTTTGTAAATAGCTTTTTTTTTTTTTTTCCTTTAGGAATCTTCAAATATATGGCATGGTTATCATGACGAATAACATTCCCTCTCCAATAATCGCCCTGCTCCAGCAGCCCAGGCAGTTGCTCGTAAAACTTCCAGACTCATTAGTTCCTTCTATCATCACCAAAAAACTTGGGTTCAGTGATTTCTAATGGTTTCCTTTGTGAACAGAGAATTGAATCTGACCTGCTTCGTTTGTACAACTGTCAATGGATTCTCACTGATGATTTTCTCCTCCAGGTCAGTTATGTCTGATTCTCTTTAAGGCTTTGACAAATGCGAGGGCTTCTGGCACAGATGAATCACACCTCACACATCACACTTTCGGATACCTCAGGAGCATCTTAATTGCCTTCCTCTTGTCATACATCCTCAGTCTTCCTTTCTGTGACAGCAATGTCCTCAGTAATTTCAGGACTGTCACCACAGCTCCCCGAGTGAAACTGGTTCTGGAGAACCACAACCCATTTATCTCCATGATCTTGCAGCATTAAGCCTTGCTGGGAAACCTGCACGGTGCCATTCCCAGAAGCAGCATCCTCTTGGCCTTTCAATACTTAAAGGGGGCTTATAAGAAAGATGGGGACAGACTTTTTAGTAGGGCCTGTTGCGATAGGACAAGGGGTGATGGTTTTAAACTAAAGGAGGGGAGATTTAGGCTGGATAGAAGGAAGAAATTCTTTACAATGAGGGCGGTGAGACACTGGCAGAGGTTGCCCAGAGAGGTGGTGGAGGCCCCATCCCTGGAAACATCGCAGGTCAGGTTGGACGGGGCTGTGAGCAACCTGATCTGGTTAAAGATGTCCCTGCTCACTGCAGGGGGTTGGACTGGATGGCCTCTACAGGTCCCTTCCCACCCAAAGCATTCTGTGATTCTATGATTCTGTGATTCTTGCAAGCCAGCTCCTGGACTGCAGGAGCAACACCACCCTGTGACATCCATCAAGCTTTATTTACCCTTTTCAGGCATGCACAGACCTCTGGGCGATCTCTCCGGGGCTGACACAGTGAGGAGGTGACAGCAGAAGTGGCACTTTGCCTCTTCTCCACTTACAGACCACGGCTGGACCGCTGGGTCCAGTTTCAACGCCTTGCTTCAAGGACAACCCGAAGAGTGTTCATGTGACAGTATTAAGAATAATCAGAGGCCAGGAAAACATGAGCTATCGGGAAGCAATTGGTGTCATTTAATCCGGAGGAAGGACGGCTGCGAGGAGACACAATAGCGGTCTTCAATTATGTAAAAGGTCATTGCAAAGAGGGGGAGAATAAACAGCTCTTCCAGGGGCAGGACAAGAAGTCATGGACTGAAATTACAGCGAGGGAGAGCCAGGCTGAGATAGTCTCTACAGCCAGAAGGAGAACACAGCCTGGGGCTGAGTGCTTGTAGAGGGAGGGAGGTTTTTAGCCAGGTGTCAGCCAAGAGGGGTTTCATTGCATCGACCCTCTTTTGGGGACAGAGAGAGCCTAGCTGAGCTCTCCCAGTCCCTCCCAGTCTTGTTTTCTACTAATCTGGTCTCACGCATGCCAAACACCCATAATGGTTTGCACGGTGTTTGCTACAAACAGCCCGTGAGCTGGGCACTATATATTTCGGGGTGACCCAGCTCTGGGGTGTGCGAAGAGGAGAAAGTTGTGCGGGAGCCGGGAGGTGCTGTTAGCTGTAGCTGCACTCTTTGGAAAGTCATTTTGAAATGATGGATCTGTTCCTGTGCCCGGGCTCTAAAAGAGCAGAGAAATAAATGGGAGAGGCTGCGGGGAAGAGTTATATGAATGATTCGGGAGCGAGAAAAGCATGCGCTACCGCAAGTGATGAAAGAAGTGCTGGCTATGGAGATTATTACTGTAAAGGTTAAGAGGCTGTTAAATTGCTCTCTGCGCTTGCCAGCGAAGACAGAGAATGCCTGATACGAAGGGAGGCTTACCTCTAGCCAGCTAACGGCCAGCAGATAACAAGGGCCAAATACCGGGTGTTCAAACTGCAAAGAAGCCACGTGTTTTTAACGTTGAGCGTAATTAACCACTACAACAGACGACTGAAGGATGTGGAGATTTTCCTTTGCTTTGAAGAATTATGCATTGCTCTCAAAATGCCACAATTGCCCTCCTTGATTGTCACGGTTCCTCGTGGTCTTCTGAAAATCACCGAGCCCATGAGCACCTCAAGGCGGGAGGAGGGATTCTCCCTCGCTGCCTCTCCCATGCTAAACCCGTTGAGATGCTCTCCAGCCCCAAGGGCAGGCAGCATGGCATGGTGGTGCCCATATTCCTGAATCCTCCCCTCCCCAAAAGCTGGAGGGTTCATCCACTTTGCCGCCCAGGAGCAATCCCTGGTCCGTGCCACCCTGCTCTGTGTCCGGGAATTATTTGGAGAAGACCTGGCTGGCACAGGCTGCAGGAGAGCTAGCAATTAAGCAGCGTGGATAATTGCAGGTTGCATTCCTGAGAAGTCTGTAAGCACTCACTAACCCCGAAGGAATTGGATATCTCAGCGTCGTTTCAGTTACAGACCTACACGTGTCCTCCCTGCTGACCTGAGGATCTTTCTCAAGCGTGTTGGAAGCTGCAAGTGATGGAAATCCCCCATGGAGGAGGAGGAGGAGGTGGGATTTGCATCTTCAGGGAAAGGCAGAGGAGAACCAGAGGCAAAGGGACAGGGGATGGGACAGATAACAGCATGTCTGTTTTGGGGCAGAGCTCGCCCTCTTCTTCCCTTGGCATCTCTTTGAACACGGGACATTGGGCTGGGGAGAGCTTTGGTCTTAACCATGCAGTTATGCCTATGGGGCAGGGTGGGAAAGTGTGGTCTGGTGGAGATGGGGATGTCCTGGGATGAAGAAGGAGCTTGAACAGAGGACCAGAACTGCAGGGCAGAGTGGTGGGAAATGAGGAACGGGGGAGACATTGGGGGATTTGAGCTCTGGGGCAGGACAGATAAGAGCTGTGGGCTGCAGCCTTGGTGGGGATTCAGGTAGGAGAGGTGGAGAGTATTAGCAGATGGCCTCCTATCCAGCAGAGATCATCAGCTGGTGATGGACATGTGCAAGGCTCCTACTTTCCCTGCTCCCCACTGCCAACACCAGCTCCCCTGGTGTATTTCTGTCGGAAACACAGCAGCCTTGCTCCAACACAGTGGATTAAAGAGCCACACAGCAAAGTCCAAACTGGGAGGGAGTGTTGATCTGCTCGAGGGTAGGAAGGCTCTGCAGAGGGACCTGGACAGGTTGGACCAATGGGCTGTGACCAATTGGATGAGGTTCAACAAGGCCAAGTGCCGGGTCCTGCACTTGGGCCACAACAACCCCATGCAACGCTGCAGGCTTGGGGATGAGTGGCTGGAAAGCTGCTGGGCAGAGAGGGACCTGGGGGTGTTGGTCGACAGCCGACTGAACATGAGCCAGCAGCGTGCCCAGGTGGCCAAGAAGGCCAACGGCATCCTGGCTTGTATCAGGAATGGTGTGGCCAGCAGGAGCAGGGCAGTGATGGTGCCCCTGTGCTGGGCACTGGTGAGGCCACACCTCGAGTGCTGTGTTCAGGTTTGGGCCCCTCACTCCAAGAAGGCCATGGAGGTGCTGGAGCGTGTCCAGAGAAGGGCAACGAAGCTGGGGAAGGGTCTGGAGCACAAGTGCTGTGAGGAGCGGCTGAGGGAGCTGGGGTTGTTGAGCCTGGAGAAGAGGAGGCTGAGGGGAGACCTCATCGCCCTCTACAACTGCCTGAGAGGAGGGTGTAGTGAGGTGGGGGTTGGTCTCTTCTCCCAAGTAACAAGTGATGAGAGGCAATGGCCTCAAATTGTGCCAGGGGAGGTTTGGATTGGATATTAGGAAAAATGTCTTCACTGAAAGAGTGGTCAGGCATTGGAAGAGGCTGCCCAGGGAAGTGATGGAGTCCCCATCCCTGGAGGTGTTCAAAAAACGTGTAGACGTGGCACTTTGGGACATGGTTTAGTAGGCATGGTGGTGTTGGGTTGAGGGTTGGACTGGATGATCCTAGAGGTGTTTTCCAATCTTAATGATTCTGTGATTCTATGATGTGAGTTAGGTGGAGAGGGACCATCTGTCCAGCTGGGCGCTTTTGCCAGCATTAATTGCACCGCTTACTTACCTTTTTTACAGCTGACATCTCAGTTTTGAGTCATTCCAGCCATTCTTTTTCTCCGCATCGAAAGCCAAACTGGATGGCCCTGCCGCAAAAGGCAGAGCGCAACTTTGCTTACAACTTCCTAACCAGGTTTTGACTGTGTCCATTATCAATTAAAATGGAGATGAAACCCACCAAAAAGTCATTAGCAGTTCAGCAGAGGGTCAGAAAACAGGTCATTGGCTTGCTTTATCAGGACTCCGAAATTCTCCTAAGAATAGAGCACTCTAGATTAATTGGGGGCAAAATGGATTGAAAAGTTGCAATTAAGCTGATGTCATAATTTTGCAAAAATCAGGTGCTCTGCTGCAGCTGTAGTTCTCCTCTCCCTGACTTTAATTGGTGTTCCGGTCCCAGTTGGCTGTATTGATAAAATGCCGCCTGTAAGAAAAGTATAATTAGCATTGGTTTAAGAGGTACATATTTTTTCAAGAAAAAATTATTAAGAACTAGACTAACTGCAACACTGTTTTGGGGGGTTTTTTACCTTCTAGAAGCTTTGGGTAATTGTAGCAGCTCTATGCAAGAGTAAGGTCAGATAAACAGGGGAGAAGAGCGTGATGCTTAATTGCACAGACACTGGAATAGCTTGGCAGTGACCTCTCAGCTACATCGGTTGACACCAAGGAACTCATTAGTGGGGTTATCATTTAACCGTGATCTGAACAGTGCATAAACGTTTTGCAGCCCGCTAAAATGCAGAGGTGAAGTTGGCTAGAAGGAAGGCAGGGAAACCAGTACTGCTGGAAACAAGCATTTCTGCAAGACAGGAAACCAGAATTTCTTATGGAAAATAGGAAGGAAACACAGCCCATCCATAGCTCCTTTGGTTGGATATTAGAAAAAATGTCTTTACTGAAAGAGCAGTCAGGCACTGGAACAGGCTGCCCAGAGAGGTGGTGGGGTCCCCATCCCTGGAGGTGTTCAAAAAACGTGTAGACGTGGCACTTTGGGACATGGTTTAGTAGGCATGGTGGTGTTGGGTTGAGGGTTGGACTGGATGATCTTAGAGGTCTTTTCCAACCTTAATGATTCTATGATTCTAGATTAGATATTAGGAAAAACTTCTTCCCGGAGAGGGCTGTCAAGCACTGGAACAGGCTGCCCAGGGAAGTGGTGGAGTCCCCATCCCTGGAGGTATTTAAAAGCCGGGCAGACGAGGTGCTTAGGGCCATGGTTTAGTGGTGGACAGGTACGGTTGGACTCGATGAACTTAAAGGTCTTTTCCAACCAAATGATTCTGTGATTCTGTGATTTACCTTGCTCTGCAGAGACAGCATCTGTCCAACACACACAGATTGAAGTTTCTGATCAAGCAAGTCTATGGTAGCAAAACCTAGTGCTTCAGAGGAAAGCAGATATTGCTCTCTACGCCTCTGCCTTGACCGGCATTTGCAATATGTGCTGGCACCAGGACAAGTCTGTAAGGTCCTGAGCGGGTCCCTGCTTCTCCGGTGCTTGGAAGATGCAGCGGTGCTGAGCATGGAGCAACTTGAGGCACTGAGGAGCCCATGCTGGGGAAAAGGGAGGAGAAACCGAGTTTCTGGGCTTCTAACAATGGCACTTTTCTCCTGCTGCGTTAGAGACAATAATCCTTCACTGCATTTAGATTAAAGGAGTGAATCTGGAAGTGGTCTGTGTGGACCCCAATAACTGCAGCCTTGCAGAGAGAGATTCCCTTTCCTTGCCCTGAGCTTTCCCCAGGGGCTTTTGCTGAAATGCCCCATCTCAGCAATGCCACCACTTCTTTTTGGATGTTTGTACCCTTCAAACCACTCTGCACGGGCATCAGATCCTCCTTTGCCATCATTCACTTGAGCTTTACATATTTAACTCTTTTAATCTTCCGCCAATAAATCACTGCCTTCTAACGCTTAATCATTTTCAATGCTGTCCTCAAAAATCCCTTCAGCGTGATGACACCCATCAAGTACGGAGTTAATTAATAGATGGCGGATCTCTTCCAGCGCCGAGCTGCCCTTCTGGAAAACAATCTGAAAAGTGCAAAGGAAAGAGAAGATGAGGTTTAACTGTTGGATGGGGCAGCCACGTCTGTGTCGAGAGGAAAAGCTGAGGAGCAAGGGGAAGAGAAGAAGCCTGCGTTCATCTTGGAAGTGGCATGACCCAAGGGGCCGTAGGCTCATGCTGGCATACATGTGGATATGGGCTCTCTGGACCCGGGGCAGCCCCATAAATCGCAGGTCAGACCTGTGGTGCAGAGGTAGTGTAGAGATCCTTTTAGGACAGCAACCGTAACACCACTCAAAGGTTTTTGTGGTATGGAGCAGTCTAGGGGATCTTATTTTGGTGGAAAACATGGGTGCAGTTTGGGTACAGAGTGTAGACACAGGAATGGAGGTGTCTAAGAAGAAGTGCTTGCGTGTGTGCTCAGTGTCTAACCTCCTGTTACACTCAGGGCAGATGGAGTCTGCCCAGAGGAGGCCACAACAATGCTCCGAGGGCTGGAGCCCCTCTGCTCCGAGGCCAGGCTGAGAGAGTTGGGGCTGTTCAGCCTGGAGAAGAGAAGGCTGCGGGGAGACCTTAGTGCGGCCTTGCAGTGCTTCAAGGGGGCCTCGAGGAAAGATGGGGACAGGCTTTTTAGCAAGGCCTGTGGTGACAGGACAAGGGGTGATGGGTTTAAACTAAAGGAGGGCAGATTTAGGCTGGATAGAAGGAAGAAATGTTTTACACTGAGGGTGGTGAAGCACTGGCACAGGTTGCCCAGAGAGGTGGTGGAGGCCCCATCCCTGGAAACATTCCAGGTCAGGTTGGACGGGGCTGTGAGCAACCTGATGTGGTTAAAGATGTCCCTGCTCACTGCAGGGGGTTGGACTGGGTGGCCTCTAAAGGTCCCTTCCAACCCTAACCATCCTATGATTCTATATAGTCATTGCTCTTGGTGGAGTCTGGAGAGCAATTCTGCTCGCCCTGAAGTAAGCACCTGCCTACCAATAACCCTGTCCTCCACTGGACCCAGTTCAGCTGCCCTTAGCATCCTGCTTTGCATCCAGGTCTCTTGCACACCTGGGGCATCTCCAACACAGCTCTAGACACCCATGTATGCCATTAAACCCCTTGGCTCAGTCCAGCTGCCTGCACATGAGCATCTGAAACCATGTCAGACCCCTGGGGTATCTCAGCCATCCATCCGCACAGGGCTGACAGAGGGGACACAGGCTCTCTGGGGACATGAGCCATGCTAGACTGGCTGGAGGCCAGGTGGGACGCAGGAGAACATCTCCTGGTTTGGTGTCTGCAGCTGGGAGCTGGCTGCCAGCCCAGGTGGGATCCAGCTGCCTAAGCCCAGGTACCCAGCATCACTCCTGGCCCTGCGCAGTGTCCCATCTCCCCTCGTTCCCTGCTGCTGTCTCAGATGCCCTGGCAGGTTCATTTTGGCTCGCTCCAGGGAACTGCCCTCACCTCCCCGGAGCTGAGCTGCTGCACATCCACACGGTGCAATGAGCAGCAGCGTGGGGCTGCGCTGAGCACGGGGAGCAGAGGGTCCGAACTGGGAGCCTGATCAGATTTCCCCTGCGATAACTCATCCTTGGAGTGATTCCCCTTCTCCCAGGACGTACCCACCTCTCCTTCCTTCAGAAAGAAAGGAGGGAGCTCAAAGCAGGGCTTTGCAACGTGGCCGAGGAAGAAGTGGGTGTCACATCTCTGTGCAAGGCCAGGAATGGGGTAAGGACACTGGAACGGATACTGCTAAGAGGAAGATTTATTAACCTCTTGTTTCCTTTTTTTCAGCACTCTCAAAGTCACCTACGCACTTCTGTATCACTTCCAAAAAAAAAAAAAGAAGTTGCAGGTGCTGATAACATCTGACATCTCTGATTTACTGACAAACTGCTGGGGAAAGAAAGCGGCGATAAAGGAAGCCAACTCATCCAGCTATCCCATGCGGATAGGTCCTCTGGAAACTACAGAGCTTCATACCCCTCGGTGTAAATCATCCCAGCAGCCTCACCGGCATCAGGACCTTCGGGGCACAGCTCTGTTATGAGCCCCTTGGTTGCAAGGAACGTCCTTGCTCAAGCTTCTGGGCAACATCGCCATGGCCTGGCTCAGCCCTGCCTTCCCTCTTGCAGCTGGGCAAAGAGGGGCTTCTGCTACGCAGTGGGGGTCACGGCACGGGGAGGAGGCTGCGGATGGGCTTGCTCCTCACATTTGCACCACGGGGTTGTCCACGGTGATCTAAATGCTGTGGATCTGGCCTCAAATTGCTCGGTGCCTGCTATCTGGCAGGATAGGGAGGTGGAAGGAGATAAGCAGGGCAGTTTTGGGCATTGGGGGTGTTGCAGCTGCACCAAATGCTTTTACCCCTTGGAGTCCGGGATGCTTGTTGGGTTGCTCATGGTGGCCACCACCAGTTCCTCAGATACAGATTCCTCAGATACACCGATTCCTCAGATACAGATGGAAACCTGTAGCCTTCCCCTGATCTCTCCCCAGCATCCGCCACCCGTGCTTTGCCTAAGTCCCTCCCCAGGCTCATTCCAGTTTGCTGTCCACCCACAGTTTCCCTGCCCCACGCAGGCAAAGGAGCAGCAGGCAGGTCCTGAGTCTGTATCCGGCCTCTGCTTGCCAGTCCCAGGGAGGCCCTGGGGAGGGCAGGTAAGATTCAGGGCAGGGCAGAGCTGGACAGATGCTCCAGCCATCTTCTGGGATGTGCCAGAGCTGTGCGTGGCTTGACAAGACACTGACAGGGAGAGACAACACCAGAAATAGAGCATTCCCATCTTCTAGTAGGTTCATTAAGGAAAACTGCCCATACTTTGGTGGAGAACGCCAGTCTGGTGGCTGGTTTCACGGCTAACTAGCTGACAAGGAACATACGACAGCATCTCCACATGTCCCTGTAAGATCCCTACCATCGTTCCAAACCCTTTACCCTTTAACGAGTATGAGAGGAGGAACATGTCCATCCAGATGTTATCCATATGAATAAGACCGTTGACCTTGCACTTGACAACTAATTACTCTGTAGGCACAAGCCCGTACAGATGTTAATCTTCAGAAACAGTGTATGAAGCAATTATGCTTCTTTCTGGTAAAAGGAAAAAAAAAAGTCCTCAAATAATAGCAGTCAGGAGAAAAGCTCCATGGAGAGGTCAAGGACGGGGAGTTTTGCGAGGACTGAAAGCAACCACAGAGGCTGAGTAGGTGTGAGCAAGGCTGCAAGGCACTCGAGAGCTAAGGACAGCCAAAAAACCACTTACTGCGCACTCTGGAGAGAGCTGTGGGAGAACTTTGGGGATTCATGGCTTGCTAGCACTGGTTACTGTGCAAGGACTTTGCCTTCAATATTTCAGCTGAAAGCAAAGGATATTTAGGAGGCCCTTCTCTGCTTGGCTCTTCTTGGTCACCCCTTCCTTGCAGCTCACCTCTCACGGCAGCAAGTTGGACCAGTGAAACAAAATGATCCAGGTTAATCATAGAATCACAGAAGGGTTTGGGTGGGAAGGGACCTTTAGAGGCCACCCAGTCCAACCCCCTGCCGTGAGCAGGGACATCTTTAACCACATCAGGTTGCTCAGAGCCCCGTCCAACCTCACCTGCAATGTTTCCAGGGATGGGGCCTCCACCACCTCTCTGAGTAACCCCTTCCAGTGCTTCACCACCCTCAGTGTAAAACATTTCTTCCTTCTATCCAGCCTAAATCTGCCCTCCTTTAGTTTAAAACCATCACCCCTTGTCCTGTCACCACAGGCCTTGCTAAAAAGCCTGTCCCCATCTTTCCTCGAGGCCCCCTTGAAGCACTGCAAGGCCGCACTAAGGTCTCCCCGGGGCCTTCTCTTCTCCAGGCTGAACAGCCCCAACTCTCCCAGCCTGTCCTTATTGCCTTCCTTTCCTGATTTCTTACACCTGGGGATCGAGAGCTCTTGTGCTGTATGGAAAGCATCCTTAAAGATCTGCCAGCTCTGTTCTGCTCCCTTGTCCCTGAGGGCAGTTTCCCAGAGGGTCCGATTGACGAACTTCTTGAAGAGCTGGAAGTCTGCTTTCCTAAAATCCAGGGTCCTGACTTTACTCTCCACCTGACCCATACCCCTCAGGACTGCGGACTCCACCAGTGCATGATCACTGCAGCCCAGGCTGCCTCCAGTCTTGACGTCACCAATTAGCTCACTTGCGTTGGTGACCAACAGGTCCAGTATCGCATCCCCTCTGGTAGGACTGTCTATTCCTGCCTGTAGTAGACACCAACCACAAGGTTCCCTTTGTTGCCTCGGTCTCGGATTCTTACCCATAAGCTTTCAACCTGCTCGTGGCTGTTCTTCAGAGAAAACTCTTCACAATCTATCCATTTCTTGATGTAGAGGGCAACCCTTCCACCCCTCCTTCCTCACCTCTCCCTTCTGAACAGCCTGTGACCATCAACTCCAGTCATGGGATTCGTCCCACCGAGTTTCAGTAACGGCAACTAGGTTGTAGCTTTCTAGCAGCACGGTGGCTTCCAACTCCTCCTGTTTGTTGCCCATGCTGCATCCATTGGTGTAGAGGCCCTTGAGCTGGGCTGTCAGCCGTGTCACCTTCTTAGAGGAACACCCTTTAATTCCTTTGAGGTATTTCACTGGTGTTTCCCTGTTGGCTCCTATGACCTCAGGAGCCTCCGGCTCATCTCTGTAAGACTTCAGGTGTGCTCCAGTGTACCCAGCACGTCTCAGAGCAACAGGCTGAGGGCCCTCACTAGCACCCTGTCCCTCTAAGAAGGACATGGAGGTGCTGGAGTGTGTCCAGAGAAGGGCAACGAAGCTGGGGAAGGGTCTGGAGCACAAGTGCTGTGAGGAGCGGCTGAGGGAGCTGGGGTTGTTCAGCCTGGAGAAGAGGAGGCTGAGGGGAGACCTCATCGCCCTCTACAACTGCCTGAGAGGAGGGTGCAGTGAGGTGGGGGTTGGTCTCTTCTCCCAAGGAACAAGTGATAGGACGAGANTGGTGTGTCATCCCACAGCTTGTCATGGGAAGGCCTGGTATTATCTCTCTCGCCCTTCAAATCTAGTTTAAAGAAGAAAGAAATCCAGCCTCAATAATCTGATTTTCAGCAGGAAAATAACTCCAAGGGGGGTATGATGCCCTCAAAGGTTTACTGGGCCAGCAGCAGGCTGGTGAGATAATGGTGCGGGGGCAGGGGGTCTGCTTTAATCAGCCCCTGGACAAAGTGCGTGTGTGCTCACACCCGAGCGGAGGAAGAAGGTGGGCTTTGCAGGCAAACAGAGTTACGTCAGCGGCATGCCTGGTTCTCCCATCAATCTTCCCTCCTCTCAGAAAATAAACACCAAAGCAAATATTGGCTCACTGGTCAAATGGAGAACGGGGCTGTCTGGGCTCATCACTCCTGTTTGCATTGTATTTTTTAAAGAGTTACGTCATGATGCCATCAGAGAAAGACAGAAATAGAGCGGGAGCGTTTCAGGTAGGCCTGGGTTGATGGATGAGAGGTCTCGAGAGGGGATAAGCAGGGGACCTCAGCTGGTGGGAAGCAGGGAAGATGCATGCTCAGGGAAGGAATAATTCTCTATCCTGCAGAAGTTAAGTGCTGTGGTGTGGACATGGCTCGAGGCAGCCATTCCCAGAGATTCCCACTTCCACTTGCACCTCCAGATTCACGAGCCCACTGTGGACCCTGGCTGCTCATTGGAAATATCTGCTCTGAGGGGGGCAGGAGCTGTGTCCTCTCCTCCTGGGCCACCGCTGCCCTGAATGGTGATGTCAAGCCTGGTTATATCTCGTTTAGCTGTTTCTTCTCCGCTCTTACCTTCTGTTTCTCTCCACTGTAAGATCCTCATGGCAGGTGGTGGCTACTTCTTTTACTCCAGATAGAGTATTGGGGCAAAACCCAAAGAAAAAGCCTGTTAACAGCTTTTGGGATGGAAGCTGCCAAGCTGATGGAAGAGACTGCACGACTCCTTGCAGGAGTGGGTGGACGCCCATCCCTGCCGGTGCATGCTGCTCTGAGGATGCACAGCACCTACATCCCAGATGGGATGTGCTCTCGCTGCTTTAACACAACAGTCTTAACACTTGGCTCCCAAGAACCCTCCTGACCTCTTGATTTCACAAGTCATCACCGTTTTCCACAAAAATGCTATTGCTTTTGCTAGTGTTCCCTGACTCTGACCCTATTTTCTCCTTTCTCTGAGTATCTTCCAGCCTCTTACCTGGTGGAGAGCTTTCTCGGTAGTATCTACTATAGAAATCCTCCTGCCTTTGCACACTGGGATCTTAAAGTGTCCAGGGAAAACTCTTGGCAACTGGACCATCCTTGAGCCCCTTTGTGGACACCACATACCTTACAAATAGGTCCGAGCCAGACGTGCACACACCTTCCTCCTCTCCCGACAGTGTTTAACCAGGACAAACCCTCCCTGGCTTCTGTCACTGAAGAGAGCAGCAGGTCCACATGCGCTCTGCTGTTTGTATTTGACTCTGACCAATATTTGCAAATGGCTGCATGACATCTCATCTGTTTAACCCGTGAGCTGTTGCAATCGCTGCTGTGTCTCACGATGGTTTAGAGGCAGGCTTGGCCCCTGTCCGAAGCAGAGCCATGGCTTTTGTAGGGACACTGGGCTGTTCTCCCCAGGGAAAAGACAAAAGACAAGATGAAGGCAGAGATGGTGGTTGGTTTTGTGCCGGCCTCTCAGGTTATGATAGCTGAGTAAATCACTGCCCTCCTATCTGCAAGGTTTGGTGAGAAAGCAGGCAGATAATCACCTCTGTTCACCACGCAGGGCTGGCAGGTGGGGTACGCAGCCCAGGGGAAGCCTCTCTGCTCCCGGAGTGTCTGCTGGGTGATGTGATGGATGCTACAGGGCATAAGGATAATGCCCTGTAAGATAAGGAACTGGTTGGATGGTCGCATCCAGAGGGTAGTGGTCAACAGCTCGATGTCCAAATGGAGACTGGTAACAAGTGGTGTCCCCCAGGGGTCCATACTGGGACCAGTGCTGTTTAATATCTTCATCAACGACACAGACAGCGAGATCGAGTGCACCCTCAGCAAGTTTGCAGATGACACCAAGCTGAGTGGGGCAGTTGACACGCCTGAGGGACGGGATGTCATCCAGAGGGACCTGGACAGGCTGGAGGGGTGGGCCTGTGCGAACCTCATGAGGTTCAACAAGGCCAAGCGCAAGGTCCTGCACCTGGGTCGGGGCAACCCCCGATATCCATACAGGCTGGGGGATGAGGGGATTGAGAGCAGCCCTGCGGAGAAGGACTTGGGGGTACTGGGGGATGAAAAGCTGGNGAGGCCAGGCTGAGAGAGTTGGGGCTGTTCAGCCTGGAGAAGAGAAGGCTGCGGGGAGACCTTAGTGCGGCCTTGCAGTGCTTCAAGGGGGCCTCGAGGAAAGATGGGGACAGGCCTGTGGTGACAGGACAAGGGGTGATGGGTTTAAACTAAAGGAGGGCAGATTTAGGCTGGATAGAAGGAAGAAATGTTTTCCACTGAGGGTGGTGAAGCACTGGCACAGGTTGCCCAGAGAGGTGGTGGAGGCCCCATCCCTGGAAACATTGCAGGTGAGGTTGGACGGGGCTGTGAGCAACCTGATGTGGTTAAAGATGTCCCTGCTCACTGCACGGGGGTTGGACTGGATGGCCTCTAAAGGTCCCTTCCCACCCAAAACATTCTATGATTCTATGGTTCTATGATCTCAACCAGCATCAGGTACTGGCATTTAGGCAAGGAAGACCCAGGATGAGGTCTGCCAGCTCTCAGCCCACCTCCACACATTGCATACGGTATAAAACAACCCCATCACCTCTGTTAAACCTTTTGCACTCGGGTGCCCGCCCTTTGTTTGCATTCACCTCTCCTCCCATCTTCTGGGAGGCACCCGAGGATGATGCTGCAGCCTTGGAGCGCTGCACTGCAAACCCTGCCCTGGGAATGCAACACCCCCTCCCTCCGCTTTATTAAACACGGGGCTGCTTCGGTGCTGTGCTTTCAAGAAGGTGGCTTAATCCTTATCAACAGAGGAGAATTTCATCAAACAAGCAGCAGTGGTGAAATGGAAATGCAAAGATGCATAATTCATGACGGAGCGGACACAATTTAATAGGTGTGCTCAGCAGCAGCCAGGCTCGCCACCTTGTTCTCCACGCTGAGGATGCTGTCAGGTCATATGGGATTAGCCAGACACAAGGTTTTTTGAAAGCCCTTTGTTCTCCCAAACTCCCTCTGCACGTTCAGAGTCCTCAGCTCACAGCCCCGCTACAGGATGAGCTCGGTACCCAGCGTTACTTGCAGAACCTGCTCGGTGTCAGAAAGAAAAGGGCTTATTTACACATAAATGAGAAAGGCAAATCTCCACAATAGATGCCAGCGGTGGCAAGGAGCAAGGTGTTATTGGCAATTTCCTTCCCTGCTTTGCAAAGGCAGAGATAACCCTCAGCTTCTCCCACCCTCACCCCAGCAGGGCAGGGATACGGCCCTGGGAAATGGCACGAATCCACACGATCTCTGCAATCCCATCACCTGGGACAGCTTTATTCTGGGACCGGGATGTGCACAGAGAATACGGCAGAGCCTTGGTGCTGCCCTGTGCTGTGGGTTCAAAGGACTGGCGGGCATCCCTGAGCATTGCACCGGGCAAAGCGTGCACAGAAAAGTACCTAATTCCTGTCTGGGCTTCCGAATTCCCTCTCTCGGGTTCCTAAATAGCCATTGCCTTTCAAAAAAAGCAAGTGTCTTCTTGTCCTCATCGCATAGATGGGACCTGAAGCGCGGTGAAGGTGCAGGATCACGAGGGATGTGGATGACCCCATGGAAATGTGAACCCTCGCCCTCCCAAGCCCTGTGTGGGAAACCCACCACTGCTTCTTTTGGGCATCTTTCCTGCATTAGAGCAGGAAAACGCTGGGTTTTTTCCAATGGGGAATGTGGGAAGGATGAAAAACCCAATCTGGTATCCTCCCCTCAACTCCCACTTGAAATACCAAAATAACTTTCTAGGTTCTTCCCGACCCATCGGGAGGGAGGGGATTTCTCCTTGCCCTGCTCAGATTGGAGTCAAAGGCAGGCTGATGACAAGTCCATGACAAGTCCCTGCAGGGAAGGACGGTGGGGTGGGACGGGGAGGTCCCAGCACAACCGATCCCACAGGAGCTTCCTAGCACTTCATCACCCACCGCACTGCTCCCCGGAGACAGGTTCTCTGCACGAGAAAACAGCGCTCTTTCTTTTTCTTTGTTTTTCCCCTTTTTATCTCCAAAAGATCCTTAATTCCTTGGGTAGTTATTGAGAAAAGCTTTAGCGAAACAGCCAGGCAGAAGTGGAGCCAGCAGGGAAACCTGGCCGTACTTAATCACACCATGCCATTTTGGCAGCAACAGGGACGGCATTTCATTGGGGAACGAGCTTCCTCCACAGCAGAAGTAAATTCTGATTAGCACCATCGCTTTCTCCAGCAGCTGATTCATTGCAGCCTGCCCAAATGAGTTTCACAAAGCGGCCAAGCGCACATTGAGCATCCTCCCAGCTGGGCGTCTGTTCTTGCTGAGGGCTCAAGAGCTCGCTGCTGTCCACCCATCCACCCCCCCCGGGCTTGTAGCACATGGGATTGGGGGCTTGGTGCTCCTCACCGGCTCTGGCCACCTCTCCAGAGCCTAAGACTGAAGGTCTGGGGCGGACGTGGTCAGTGGAGATTGGTGTGCTAGGAGAGATTCATCGCATCCCCAGCAGTGCTGCTTTAAAAATGGGTTCATGTGGCTTCAGTACATCTGAGGATTCGGCAAAGGCAGGGAAGGAGACTCATGGGGCTTTTTGGTGTCCAACACAAAACCCTCCAAAGCCATTGAGGTCTAGGCGGTTCTTTCTCCTGCACAAGCATCATGTTCCCTTGTACCCAGTCGGTCTCCATCATGAATCATCTGTAACAGCTACCGTCCAGCCATGCAGGATTCCCTACAACAGAGAGCTGATGAGCCTCTCTGGGCCATCAAGATCATCCTGGACTTGGCAGACACCGTAATCCATTCTCCTTTGGACGTGGAAAAAGATCCCCCTGGAAGGCAAGAACCCTTGTGTGCTCCCCACCTTGCTCCAGCCACCAAAGCTCTCACGGCTGGGAGTCTGCCCGCAATGTCAACACTCAACTGGAGTACTCTGCATTTTGCCTTATGCTAGATAATCTTAGAAATTATAAAGGAATAATTAATATGATGTTGATCTATAGCATAATAAATGTGTATAAAACGCTCACCTTGCATGTAGAGGTGCTACAAAAGTTGGATAATCTATACCATTACCAGCACAAAGGTTGTAATCTCGTTCGAGTTATTATCTATCTAATTTTAGCTCATTTCTATAAACACAGAAACCCCTATCAGAGAATTGTTGCTGTGGTTGGACTAGCGTTACTACAAGTCTTCAGCAGCGGAGATCATGGCTAACTGGAGTGCAGGGCAGGTTTGGGTGGATTCAATAATTCATATCCGTATAAAACTGGCCTCAATGGTGAGAGGGAGGATTAAACACAAAGTCGTCCCCAGAGCCAAAATTACTTGCTCATGCTGGCTGCGTTACCTTAGGCAGCAACGAGACTTTTACTGTTTGTTTTATTAGTAGTCCATAAAAGCCTCATTATACAATTCCGCTGGTAATACATTATTTATCTGTGACACCTCCTTATTTGGAGTGATTGGCTCCCTTTTCTGGCCTGTTTTGGGTGCGTGGGGTTTCTGTGCACCTGGAGCTGGGGCTGCTCCTTGGGTTGAGGGGTTGCCATGTGCCCTGCTATGCCCAGAGAGACCTGAGACAGGACGGAGATGCGACAGGACGGAGATGCGACAGGATGGAGATGCTCCAGCCCCATGGCCAGGACACTTCCAGAGCCCACATCTCCCCAGCATCAGCAGGAGGATGGCAGGAAGGATGGAGGGACAACCCCTGTGAGATCCCCTGGCATCTCCTTGTCCCCATGCGATCTCTGGGCAGGCTGCGGTGAGTGGACCCTCGCAGAGATGCTTTAGGAAGAGGAAATATCCACATTCCTATGCGAATAGCAGGGTTTGCTGTTGTTTCCAACTAGACAGGGAGTAGCCCTTCATTTTTACGAGGGCATTTTTTTGTTTAAGTAGCAACGAACTGGAGCCTGTGGCTGGTGTGACTCACCCAGACAAATGGGCAGCCTGTAAGCTGAGTGCTTCCAGAGCCAAAATCCTCCCATGGCTTTGCTCGTCTCTCAAATCCCAGTCTTGGGAAGATGCCTGTTTCTCCACCTCAGCATCACTTAGTCATTTGGGTTGGCGATGGGAGCAGGAAAGGGGTTCCTACCATGGGAGCAGTGACAGCTCTGATCTCTAGGGATCTACCTGGACCACCCCATCGGCCAGCGGCGTTGTGTCCCTGTTGGAAATCAGGGAGGGATATGGAGCTGTATGGAGGGGAAGGAGAGGCTGGGGTCTCCTGTACAGGCACTGGCTGCTTGTGCATCTGATTTCCAGTGCCTGCTTTTTGTGGGCAATCACATTTCAGTAATCCAATGGTATCGAGACCTTACAAAGCTGGTACCCGAGTCTGGGCTCATGTTGGAGCAGACATCTCCACTCGAGCAACCGCTCTGAACACCCAAGAGCCCCTGAATTTCACACTTGTTTAAAAATCCATCTCTGCCTGCCGTTTTCCTGGCCAAACCCAGCTTTTCCTAACGGGTCAAGGACACCCTGCCCGCTCAAATTGGGCCATGTGCTGGGCCACCATTTCTGAGCCTCTAGAATCAGACAAACCAGGCTGAACAGGGGGAATTTGTCTCTCCTGCCTCTTGCCCTGGCACAGATCACATCCTGAGTGCTAGCCAGATATGTCCCACTGATTCCAGTTACAGTCACTTCTCCAGCCTTGCACCAAAGCCACGCTCTTGCCTTCACTTGCAGGCACTGCCTCGTCCACGGCATGCAATTTGCCCTCTCCAATGCTCCCGGAGGTCAGTTCAGTTCCCACCCTCCTTCCTTCTCCTTCTTCCCCTGCCCCTGTTCTCCATCACCCACCACCTAGGGACACCATCCACCTTGTTGCACAGCAACTCATGGCTGTGTTTGCACCCCAACCAGCACAAGGTTTAGAATCATAGAATCATAGAACCACAGAATGCTTTGGGTGGGAAGGGACCTGTAGAGGCCATCCAGTCCAACCCCCTGCAGTGAGCAGGGACATCTTTAACCACATCAGGTTGCTCACAGCCCCGTCCAACCTGACCTGCAATGTTTCCAGGGATGGGGCCTCCACCGCCTCTCTGGGCAACCTGTGCCAGTGCTTCACCACCCTCAGTGGAAAACATTTCTTCCTTCTATCCAGCCTAAATCTGCCCTCCTTTAGTTTAAACCCATCACCCCTTGTCCTGTCACCACAGGCCTTGCTAAAAAGCCTGTCCCCATCTTTCCTTGAGGCCCCCTTGAAGCACTGCAAGGCCGCACTAAGGTCTCCCCGCAGCCTTCTCTTCTCCAGGCTGAACAGCCCCAACTCTCTCAGCCTGGCCTCGGAGCAGAGGGGCTCCAGCCCTCGGAGCATTTTTGTGGCCTCCTCTGGACCCGCTCCAACAGCTACCTGTCCTCCTTGTGCTGAGGGCTCCAGAGCTGGACGCCGGGCTCCAGGTGAGGTCTCAGCAGAGCGGAGCAGAGGGGCAGAATCCCCTCCCTCGACCTGCTGGCCACGCTGCTGGGGATGCAGCCCAGTTTAGTGCCTTTCCCTTTGCCCATCCCCAGGGATGCATTTAACGCTGTTAATAAGAGCTGGGATTAGGGCAGTGCAAATGAACGGGATATTCCCCCTCACCTGGGAGGTCCTGAGTACCTTTCCTCAAGGAAAAATGAAGCATATTGCAAAACAGACACCATTTGGGGCTCTGCCCTGGTTCAGATGCCCCCCACACCAGATGCCACCAGGCAAGAAGCAGGTCTCCAACGTTGGAGCAAGGCTGTGGCTTTGCTCCGGCTGTGGCGAGGAGAGGAGGGAGAGGAAAAGGAGCGAGTAACTATGTTTTGCCTCCTCTGAATCTTGCTGATTAGCATTCAAAATCTAATGAAACTGGAACGAGAATCTGCTCTTGTTTGTACGCGGTAATGGATCATGATGCCGAGGTGGCTGGACTCTGGATGTGGAAATGGAGGGTTGTGGTAATGTGACAAGAATTAATGAAACGTAACCAGACTTTCATATAATTAAAAACAGGAATTGCTGGAAAGATGGCTCTCGCAAAACGATGGGCTGGGGGTGAGCAGGTTTGATTAAAACTGGTGACTGGCTACAAATGATTAGATTAAAATCAATTAACTGTAGAATTGCTGTCTGGCATATGGAAGGATAATTCAGTTACGTAACCGGCAGCGGGATTTGCACTTCGCAAATGTTGTTTCAGTACATCAGACAGAGCTTAGGCAACCTGGTCATTTAACAAGGCACGCTTCTAATTTCTGATTGTGGGGGTGGGATTTGGTCACGCAATGCAAGGAAGAACCTGCAGCCCAGGGCTGTTGTGTCAGCAGCAGCGACGGAGAAGTAAGAAAGTCCAAAGATGGCTACAAAACCTTACGATGCCCTGGTTATTTGTAAACAGGAGCTCTTTTCATTACACTTTTAAAGACCGGTTGGATTAAGGAAGCATTAGAGGAATTCAGCGTGGGTCGGCTCTGTATCCCCCTCCTCCCGAGAGCCTGCTGGTGGTGGTGCCCATTAGCGCTAATGCAGGCGCATTAGCACGTTGAAAGGATTCCTGTGTTACAGCATCCCCGATGACTTCATTTCTTCTTCCTTCTTTAAATGCCAGCAAAAGTAGGGGGATGAAAGCCTGCAGAGCGAGAGCAAATAGCTGCTGGCTGCAAAGCAGAGGTGCTGCAGGGTCACGGGTCCTGATCTCCTGCCAGGGGCACTGCAGGTGAGCTCCTGCTTTGAGGTTTAGGGATTGATGGTTCAAATAAACCCTATGGTACCTGTGCCTGAGGAAGGTGGCCTCAGATCCTGTCCCACCTCTAAAGCTCCTCATGGCACTGTGGATGAGCAACCAGGACTGGAAATAAACCCCTGGAGATACCTGCCCAAAAGGCAGTGCTTGCAGACAACAAGCATTACATTTTAATAGGTTTCGAAGTTCCTACTGAGATGATGGATTCGCTCGTCTTGGACACAGCGGGACTGAAGTCGGAGATCCGCCTTCTTCATCCGTATCTTGCTTTTAAGCGGACATTTCACCAGGTGCTGGTCTGAGCTTCTCTGTGGCCAGAGCAAAGGCACGCTCACATCACGACGCATCTGTCGTTGACATTGCTACGGAGGTTCACATGCAGGACCAAATGTAGCTTCACTTCAGCTACTTCTGGTGAGCCGGACTCCAAGCTCGTTTTGTTCCCAAAGCCTTGAGCTGCACCCTAGAAATGGCAACCAAAGCACCAAAGTGGTGCAGAAAAACGTTCAAGTGGTGCAATAAATTTGGCCCAATTGCACTCACGTCCTCAAGAGGGGAAAGCTGTTGGCCCTACTAACTGCAGAGCACCCGACAAGGTCTCTGGGATGGGTGGTTGTCCTGCCAGGGGATGGCAGTGGGCTTTGCCTCCTCCTTTCCCAGCAGATCTGTCCTGGAAGAGGTCTGAAAATCTCCCACACCGGCAAAAATACGTGTGGTTTCTGTAGAAGAGGCAAAAGTAGATTTAGGTCAAAAATTACTATGTATAGAGCAGAGAAACATCTCCTGAACCATCTGCCATGCACCAAAGCCAAACTCTGCTTAGAGCCTGCTGAGGCTTTAAAAAAAAAAAAAAAAAAGATTGACTGGCTTTCATTCAGAGCTTTCAAACCACTTCTGCTCTTTATAAGGCTGTTTAAACATGGCCCCACTAAGCTGCTGTCCATCATAAATAAGCTCTTGGTTCTTGCTGTCAAGAAAATTAACCCTACTTCTTCCTCTCTACTCCGGGAAGGCTGTGTCCGGCGTGGGAAGAGCTCCTTGGTTCAGGTCCTCACGTCCAACCTCAGCTCTAGCAGCCTGACTGAGCACATCTTCCATTTTCTGCTGCACTCCACAAAGGTCCTGGGGGGACCTTTGCAAAAGACGCATAAACATTTTATTTGATGAGATTAACGAGTAATCTCCAAACAGATCCTGCTTCTCTTCCCTTTGTCCATTCCTGTGTTTGATCATTATGCATTGGTGCAAAACCCCTCTTTTCCCAGCTCTGGGGCCAGCACGCTCTCCACTTTATCTCTCCATGCCTCATCCATATCCCATCTGTTTCTAGATCTCAGATGACATCTTTCTTCTTGCTTCTTTTTCTCCTTCCTGTGACCAGCATCAATGCAAAATCATCTCGATGCCTTTTCGGGGGTATGGGAGTGCCACGCGGCTGCACCCCGACGCACGGCTGCGTTATTGCTGTATAAATCCCTCCCTGCTGCGTGGAAGGTCTGCAAATCACCAACACGGCAGGCTTCAGAATAAAATCTCTTTCATTACGGAGAGATGGATGATGATTTCCCTTCCTGAATGAGATGCAGCAGATTTATTGTCCTGACTCAGCCAGCAAGTTTATGTGAAGGAGGTAAGGTCAGAACAGAGTTTATAAACTCTGTCGATATTCCTGCTCTGGGAGGTTTTCTTCTCTCTGACAAAGTAGTTCGGCAATGCTGGTTCCTTGTTTGATGCCTTTAATAACGCCAGAAGGACACAGATATCTTGAGATAATTCACTCTTCTGCACTGAATCAAGTAGCGAGCCACGCCGTGGAAATGTCCACGTGGTCTCGTGGCTGATGCTGGAAAATCACTCAGTTCTCCCCAGCCCGTGGGTCATACCCAACCCCAGATCCGGACAAAAACTATTTTCTTTTCTCTTCTGAAATTCTATATATCTGTAGTTTTTCCTGTTCAAAACCATTTCTAAAACGTTGTCAGGAAGCCAAATGATCTTGTGTTGCTTTTGATTTAGAGAGGACAATACTCTGGTCTGGTTTGGGACTTTTTTATTTTATTATAACATGCTTAAATTAAAACCCTCAAAAGCAGTTCCAAAAGGAAAAATGAGCCTGTTCCATTTCAACCTTAGAAGAACACTCCGCTCTGGGGATTTTTCAATGATTTGTTGAAATTAAACATATCTGTAAAACGTTGCTCATTGAATCAGCCCAAATTCCCCTACGGGCACAAGATCGTTATGAACATTTCTGATTAGCTCTTTCACATAGCCATATTTAGATGTCGCTGGCATTATCATGGAAATAGGCCCTGGAATGTCTCCTACCAGAGATGGCAAAGCTCCAGTGGGTCACCTTGTGTCCATCTCCATCTTTCGGTACCTTGTCCTCTCCCCTAGAGGAAATCCATGGTCATTTTGATTCTGCAGTCTCTTGGTCACCTCCAGGTGGGCAGACTCATGGTACATCTTTTTCCCAACTACAAGGTGGCTTGTAGAGGGTATCTTCACTCTGGCCAGGACATTTGCAGGGCAAAGACCTCTTCTAAAGCCAGCTGGGCTTGGTTAAGTCAATGGGCTTCGACCTAGGTGGAGGGCAAAGCAGAAGGTTCCTCTGTGTCCATGATGCTCCAAGGTAGACTCTGTGCATGGGCTCTGCAGGTTGATATTTCCAAGTCAACCTGATACCCCGAGAGAGGAGTCCCATCTGCCCTCTGTTCTACCGCTCTCCTCTCCATGCGGCTGCCCAGGGACCTGCACCACAGAACTGTGGCTGCAAATACCCTCTGGGAAAAATACAGTCTCTGGCCAAATTGAGTCATGCAACCAAAAAAAAACCCTGCACCAGACCAGGGACTGGGTGGGAGGCATGGCCAGGGCATGCCAGGATAGGAGATTTTCCAAAGGCAGAGTCCATTGCTCGCCATGCACTGCTGCCATTAGCTCAATCTGACTGTGAAACCTCACCTGTAGAGATTAAGGGCTTGTTGCGAAGCTCACCACAACCAGTGAAAGGACTTCCCTCTACAAGTGGCTTTGGACCAGGCTCTCAGCTTCAGCCCCAGTTTGGTCAGGGAGACACCACCATGGCCATCTCGCATGCTTTTTGCTCTTAGATCACCAAACCATGGATATTTAGCATCCCTTTGCTCTGAGGTCACCCAACCGCAGACATCTAACGCGCTTTTGCTCTCGAGTCACTTTGGAGCACACTTTCTATTTATAGACATCCCAGAACAGCTTGTAGAGAAATAAACACCTGGCGCCTTCCAGTTTCTGATGTTTGCTAATGATACTCCGGCAGCTCCACGCTGAAGAGCTCAGCCAAGGAGAAGCACACCTCTCTCCAGATGGCGAGAGCTGCTGTCAGCTCAAATAGGGAAATCGCAGCTGAAATGAAGATACAAACTGGCATGTGGCAAGGTAGGCATCGAAATTGTTTGTGATCGGTGAGGTCTGTCACTACCCATGAGCAACGGCCCAGTGATTACCTGTCATAAACCAGCCCCTGCTGAACTTAATTGCAAACCTGATCTAACATGTTTTGAACAAGGCTGTTGGCAGGAACGGGGAAACAGGCGGTTGCACAGAAGTGCCACCAAGCTCTCTGGGATTAGGGGACGCTGGGTTTCCGAGGATTGCAGGAGGTCCCATGGAGGATGTCAGGTCCTGGGTAAACACAGGACCGAGCCAGTGCTGGTGGCTTTGAGTTGGCAATGCAAAGGGGTTGGTGCAAGCTCAGCAGAAGCTCGAGCTCTTGGGAGATCTCCTCTTCTTGTCTTTCTTCCATCTAGGGCAACTGAGAAGAAGAAATGAAGCAAAGCTTGGTTCTACTTTTGTCCTGGGAATACCTGTAGCTTGTGCTCAGCGTGCACCCAGGATGTTTGCTGAAGCAAAGAGCTATGATTTCCCACCACGATCCCAGGGATGGCCTATGACGTTCAAGAAAACACTCTACCCTTCTGACCACCTGATGTGCTGTGCTATCATTTCTGCTTTCTTCTGCAGATGTTTGACTCCACACCAAGTCTGAGCCTTTGGCACCACCTCCAAAGCAAAGATGCAGGTAGTCATGATATACCATAATCATGATACCATCATTAGGGTGGGTCTCATCCAAAAGAAGTAGCCACAGCTGCACAAGTCACCCTGTCACCAGACAAGTGCTTGCAGAGAAGACCCTATGCATGGGGAAGAGCAGAGCTACAGCCAACGAGGTCAGCACACATCTGAGATGCCCTACCGTGTCAGCCTGGCTGCTCAGCTCCTTATTTAAATAACCATGAAGAAAAAGGCCAAGTCTTCCTTGGTTTGTATCTTCCTTCCTTCCTTCCTTCCTTCCTTTCATCTGTCTTCATCTTCCTGCAGAAGGTAAACTTCCCCTGGTTTCTCACCCCCAAGCTTGCCTGCATCTCTGGAGGTAGGTCCTACCAGAACTAGCTGCTGCCCATGGCACGGCCAAGACGCATAGTGCTCTCTTTGGCCCCATACTCGAAAACACATGCCCATTTCACGTACGGCTTGAAACCCTAATCCATCTCTGTCCGGCGTGATGGCTCGTATCAGCAAACAGCCATCCAGCAGGAGATGGGGCATCCCAGGAAGGCTCTGTTTATGGACATGCGCTCATCTCCGCTTGGCAGATAGGCTCAGAAGTGTTTGGAGAACATTGCCACTGGCAAGCCTGCGAGTTTGGGGGCCAAGCCACTCACCAGCCACGATCACAAGCCTGTTCCCCCATCTGGTGCAGGTAAATGAAAGAAGCACTCGTTCGAGCCATCTGCGGAGGTTGCAGAAGGGAAGGCGCCGGTAGGAAAGGGCTCGCAGTAAGTGTCATCCAGCTCCAACTCTTCTCTCTTAAGAGAGAATAGGTCCTTTATTGGACGGAGAGCAACTCCCCGATACAGTGACTCACCAGCCCTTATGTTACGCTTCTTATTTACACTCCCCGGTGCTAATGTTATCATACTTAATGGCTTACAAGGTACTATTTCATCTTCTAAATATACACCCCCATTGTACTGCCCGAACTCCCTTCATTATATCATGAGCTGACTGCAGGCATCAATCACGGCTGTGATAAACAGAAACTGCCCTAATATCATTTCACGGGCTGTGAAGAGTCTGATCTCAGCTGTGCTGGAGCCAGATGGAAGAGGGAGTGTGGAATAGAGACTTGCACTCTGTTAAATATATGTGACATTTAATTATGGTTGCAATAGCTTCTCTCTCATCCAGGGTAACAGGAGAATGAATTCTGCAAATAAGAGGAAAAACCGAGTAATACAAGCTCTGCTGCTTCCAGACCCAGCATGGGCATTCACCGGTGCATTCTGCAGCACAGCCCTGTTCCTGAAAGATTCATTATCTCAAATCACAGAATCACAGAATCATTTGGTTGGAAAAGACCTTTAAGATCATCGAGTCCAACCGTACCTGTCCACCACTAAACCATGTCCCTAAGCACCTCGTCTGCCCGGCTTTTAAATACCTCCAGGGATGGGGACTCCACCACTTCCCTGGGCAGCCTCTTCCAATGCTTGACAACCCTCTCCGTGAAGAAGTTTTTCCTAATATCCAATCTAAACCTCCCCTGGCACAACTTGAGGCCATTGCCTCTCGTCCTATCACTTGTTACTTGGGAGAAGAGACCAACCCCCACCTCACTGCACCCTCCTCTCAGGCAGTTGTAGAGGGCGATGAGGTCTCCCCTCAGCCTCCTCTTCTCCAGGCTGAACAACCCCAGCTCCCTCAGCCGCTCCTCACAGCACTTGTGCTCCAGACCCTTCCCCAGCTTCGTTGCCCTTCTCTGGACACGCTCCAGCACCTCCATGTCCTTCTTGGAGTGAGGGGCCCAAAACTGAACACAGCACTCGAGGTGCGGCCTCAGCAGTGCCCAGCACAGGGGCACCATCCCTGCCCTGCTCCTGCTGGCCACACCATTCCTGATACAAGCCAGGATGCCGTTGGCCTTCTTGGCCACCTGGGCACACTGCTGGCTCATGTTCAGTCGGCTGTCGACCAACACCCCCAGGTCCCTCTCTGCCCAGCAGCTTTCCAGCCACTCATCCCCAAGCCTGCAGCGTTGCATGGGGTTGTTGTGGCCCAAGTGCAGGACCCGGCACTTGGCCTTGTTGAACCTCATCCAATTGGTCACAGCCATGGATCCAGCCTGTCCAGGTCCCTCTGCAGAGCCTTCCTACCCTCCAGCAGATCAACACTGCAGATCAAATGCTGCATCACGCAAACAGAAGAAGCTGCTCAGGTTCAGAAATAACTTATCTGAGTCCCTGAGGAGTGCGTCCAGCTTTGTAGACCTTCCAGGACGTGGTGCATAGATTGTGGTGCACAAACATGGTGGTGTGGCCACGGAGGCCTCCAGAGCCATGCAGAACTGCCGGGAGCTTCTGCATCGCCTCTCCAGACTGCGGCTGCATCGTAGCCAGACCTGAGCAGGTCCCAGACAGCATCGCTGCCTGTGGGCAGAGAAAATCAGCCCTCCTGGACTCAAAATGGCATGCACATCTCTTCACCTGTGACAGCGTTTAGCTTCAAAGAAGATAAGCTGCCCATGGACAACGGAGGGCCAACTGTATTGCAGTTATTTCTGTTGTTGCAGTGCTGGGGAGCTGCCTCCGGGACTCGATCCCATCGCCGGGTGCTGTGAAAATGCTGGATGGAAAAGCAGTGGTGTTTTAATGGGCAGGTAATGTCCCAGATGGATGGAGGTGGCATCAGCAGCCAAGTGGAGCTACAAGAAGGCAGTTTTGGTCATTGGTGGGAACGTTGGTCATATATCCCTGAGAACCCAGCTGCTGTCAGGACTTCAGGAGGCATCACAGCTGAGGACTCATCCAAGGAGGGACTTAGAAGAGACCAAGGATGTGGCTGCACTGATGTTTATGTAGAAAAATGAGGGAAAGCGTGGAAGAAAGCATGGAAGAAACTCCAGAAACTCAACCATGCCCGCCATCTCCCAGGCCAACCAGAGCCAAGCTTTCCATGCTGGTATGGAGAGTAGGGAGAGACAACAGAGGGGCTTAAACCAAGGAGGAGCAGCTCACGGTGCTTTGGTGAGGCAGAGCAGTCAAATCAGAGCTTTGGGAAATGGCGCAGCAGCATTATGGGTTGGCTAAGGCATGGCGCGCCCTAATCGCTGTTACAAAGCGGTGCAAGATGATTAGGCCTTGCTACATCTCCAAATGGTGGGGAAAGAGGTTGCAGAGAATGAGTGTGTGAGAGCGAGGAACTCCTGGGGGTGAGAACTCAACTATTCTGTGGTCTGGGGCCACAAACCTCTGAGTAAAGGGTGCTACTTTCTCTGAGTAATATCAATTATCAGTATAGAAGGACATGGAGCTGTTGGAGCGGGTCCAGAGGAGGCCACAAAAATGCTCCGAGGGCTGGAGCCCCTCTGCTCCGAGGCCAGGCTGAGAGAGTTGGGGCTGTTCAGCCTGGAGAAGAGAAGGCTGCGGGGAGACCTTAGTGCGGCCTTGCAGTGCTTCAAGGGGGCCTCGAGGAAAGATGGGGACAGGCTTTTTAGCAAGGCCTGTGGTGACAGGACAAGGGGTGATGGTTTTAAACTAAAGGAGGGCAGATTTAGGCTGGATAGAAGGAAGAAATGTTTTCCACTGAGGGTGGTGAAGCACTGGCACAGGTTGCCCAGAGAGGTGGTGGAGGCCCCATCCCTGGAAACATTCCAGGTCAGGTTGGACGGGGCTGTGAGCAACCTGATCTGGTTAAAGATGTCCCTGCTCACTGCAGGGGGTTGGACTGGATGGCCTCTACAGGTCCCTTCCCACCCAAAGCATTCTGTGATTCCGTGATTCTATGATAGTTCTTGACTTCTTTGTTTTAGGGCAAAAGTGGGACCAGTGACCTCTTGTCACCCAGCTTCTCTCAGCCTACCCCATCTTGGTCACCTGCTTGCAGTAACGTAGGTTTAATGAGAGGTTGGGTACTGGGTCATCCAAAGGAGCATGCAGCTATAAATCTTGTGGATGAGTTTATACTTTGTACTGATATCCTTTGTTAAATCGAGGTCTTTTTTTGCCAGGTGGAAAGCATGAATGTCAGTAAACAGAAACCCATTTAAGACCAGACTTTTAGCAACGGATAAGTCTCTATCCAGCTCTCAAATTCTGATAATGATCTCCTCCCCAAAGCCCTGCTTTCCAAAATAATAACGCCCTTTTCTCCAACAGCGTGGAGCTTTTAGGCAGCAAATAATTGCTTTATGGGTGGAGGGTACATAAGTAGGAGCAATTTGTTTCATGCCTGGAGGTATATTTCTTTTCTGGCAAACAAATGTCAGAAAGGCAGCGTGTGAAAATACAGTTTTCCCGCATGTGGGCTGCTTTTCCTTCCCCGCCAACCCCCTCCCTGCCCTTGCATTGCACAAATACTAAAAAGCCCGGTCCGCTTTTGGAGCAGGTACAACACCGTATTTGTGGGAAAATGGAGACAGAGAGGATTTCTCCATAGCATAAGGCGGAGATGTCCTGGAAGAGCTTTTCCCATACAGGAGGTCATTAAAACCAACCTGTTCCCACAAGCATCCGTGCCTTGGGTAAGCCCCCGAATATAGGATAAGCTTTCTCTGACTGTGAGGTAGCGGGATCACAGAAGGCGAGGGGCCAGGATTGCTTCTTGCCACCCAAGGGCACGGCGTCTTGCATGGGAGGGACTTGGGCACGGTAGAGATTTTGCAGTGGAGCTGCTAAAAATAAGCGTGATGGGGAGAAATAGCCCCATGCACTCGTATCGGCTGCTGCCTGTGCTGATTCCCCGGCTTGATGAAGAAAAGCTTCCCCATTACCATCTGACTAGCGCGTACTGGTAGATCAGAACAATACCCAAAGTCAGAAATAAATGGGTTGAATAATTTAGTGGGCTCTGGAACATGGGAATGGCAGAGCGCATCGCCAGAAATAGGAAATCACGGCTAATAAAGGCAAGCGACAGTGGAAAAATTCATTAAACATTTTTTCAGACAAGAACATTTTGCCACTCGCAGGAAAAAAAAAATTAAACTAGCAATGAGGGAACTTTTGTTCTACAGATGGGTTTTTTGATAGGAACTGTATAAAAAGCTGAAGAAACATTTGATTAAAGATTGGGAAAGAAAAATGAAAAGAACAGTCTACGACCTTAATTTCAATTTTCTGAGGCCCAAATCCACTCCTTTGGGTCCTGCTTGTGTAAACAAGCCTGGGACTGGTGATTTTGGGGGTGCAATGAATTCCTAACCCTGAAGTTAGCTCACACCTGGGGTGTCACCCTGCTCAGGTGACCCACCTGGGGTGGGTTGGAAGTCAGGCATTCTGCAAGAGTGTCAGAGCCATCGTGTCCTTCTGGAGTCCTGGTCTGCTCGCTGTGATTTATCAGTTGTCATCTCCCTCCATCCCTCTGCCCTTCCCCACGCTGTCTTTTTACTGTCTCTGCAAGGGAGATTTTGCAGGTTTTCTACCACCGCTGCACCCTTGGAGACGTGGGTTAGACCCAACCCATGCTGAGCAGAGCCACACTTGCTCCCACATCTTGCAAAAAATACAACAGAGAGAGGGGAAAGGAGTTGTCCCTCTGTCCTTTAGCTCCCCTGTACATCTCACATCCTTACCTAGCCCTGACCTTGGAGCCAAGGTCCCATTTTGCACGTTCGTAGCACCTATTACCTGCACATCCCCAAGTGCTCTGCTGCACCATTTATTAACCGCAAGCCACTCATAGTGATGCAGCATTTTGGGCTGATAAATCAAATGTCAGGAAGCTCTAGGAGACCCTGCAGCTCTCCCTCCGTCATGCAGCACTGCTGGGAATCAGGGCAGCCAGATTTCTTACTGTGGTTTAATGGGGACTGAATGGGAAGACTTATATTTTTAGAGGTAATGAGGCTTCTTGGTGGTAACTCAACCCAGAGGCTGCTGATGCTTCTGGTTGTTGACTAAGGTCAACACTGAAGATATCTGCAAGGAACACATGTCCCTCCTTCTCCATGGTGAGAAAGTCCTTCATAAAATCACCCAAGATCTCCCTCATCCAGCAGCCCACCGTAGCCCAATGCCATCTGGTAAGGTGAATTCTGCTGGTAACATCCCCATGTCCATAGCTGTCTGTCCCCCAGGACAGGTTCCCTCTCCCAGCAGGACCAGCTGCACCATTTTCCACTCTTCAGCTGCCTTGGAGATCTCCAGGTCTCTCTTTTTCCCATGCTGGGCATAGTAAATCCATGAAATCGAAGTCAATTCAAGCCACAGCAGCAATTCCCCTTGAGACCTTCGGCAGGGAATGTTGTTTCAAAGGGGAAAAAAATTGATTTAAAAACAAGCAGTGCACCCACCTATCCCCCACACCTCATGCTGCATCCTTCAGTCCTCCCACCACCGCGGATGGGTGCGCAGTGTCTCGGCCTGCTTTCCTAGCCCGCCCAGCTTCCCTCCCGCACCCCTCCTTCTGCACAGGCGAAGCTCCTTCCCTCATTCCTAAAGCAATCCAGCTTCTCGAGCAACCTGATCTGGTTAAAGACGTCCCTGCTCACTGCAGGGGGGTTGGACTGGATGGCCTCTAAAGGTCCCTTCCAACCCAAAGCATTCTATCATTCTATGATTCTATGATTCTTCTCGTTTCCCATATTCCTGGGCTGATTCCCCTCCCTGCGGTTGTTTCCTAACAACTCCCTTGCCAGATTTCTTTCTTTCCCTTATTGTTCCTGCAGGTCCTTTCCTATCCTCACCCTGTGCGAGCCAAACATCGGCAAGGTCTGAAGTCACCTGCAGTCATCTCACAAGGAGACAGCTTGTAGAGCACGTCCATGAACGCCCAGGAGGACCTGGGGAGGTGGGTGGTTGGTGTTGAGAACGAGTGGAATGCACCTCACTCAAGAGAGAAGCAGCAAAATGTTGTATTGAGGTAGAATAATAATTTTGGTGGAGTTCAATGAATTTGGTGGAATTTAACAAAGTTTATAGAATCATAGAATCATTTGGTTGGAAAAGACCTTTAAGATCATCAAGCCCAACGGTACCTTTTTTTTTTCTTTTCTTTTTTTTTGAGCTCTGAAGCAGGTTGGGTCCCCACATTCCCAAAATTTGTTGCCGGCACAAGAGTTTCTGCAGGCTAGACGAAGCTGTTAATGACACGTTTGTTGTCCTATTAACAAGTTAGCATTTTCAAAAGCAGAAGGAATGGAAAATTGTGTGTTGATGACTCAAATAATAATACCATTCAGCCATCCTGTCTGGTAATGGTGTTGGCTGTACAGGCCTTGCAGGAATCAAAGGCAGAAAAAGTCGATATTTCAGCCCAGATTTGCCAAGACACTAGTCTTCCTTGCTTCCAAAGTCTAACTGGCTTTGAAGCAGACCATCCCAAACAGAATAAACTTCAGTTCTTCCTCATAGAATCCTAGAATCATTTGGTTGGAGAAGACCTTTAAGGTTAACAGTGGTTTACCAAGGTCCAACAAGTTTGATGGCAAGGTTCGCTCTATTAATTACCACATGGAAGAAACATCCGAAGGAAAATTGAGTTACGCTTGAGTTAGAATGATTCACAGGGAGACCAGGGATGCAAAAGGGTAAGGAGGACCTTCTGTTGAGTCACGAGGTTGAGAGTGGACTCCCTTGCTTTCTAAACTCCTGGTGGAGCTTAGGTGTGGTTAGGTCCAATCTTAGTCTCAGACTTGGACAACGGTTTATGTCTCAGGGATTATATATGCAAAAATTCACGTAATGCTTCATTAGCATCAATCAAAGTCACCACTATAAAATCAAAGTTACCAGGTTATGGGTGATATCAGTCACTTACCAAAGATCTGCTGTTGGGAAGAGGTCTCTCTGCCTCGAGGAGCAACCTTGAGAGGTGTCCCAGCTCAAGGGGAGGTCACTGCCATGCAGCCACGCTGCCTAGCAGGGAGAGCTCAAAGAAGGCTCACTTAGGCTGTCATATTTATGGGATAAAGTGGTTGGCTTGTAGTCAACAACATGCGCTCGCAGCCCAGAAGGCCAACCCTGTCCTGGGCTGCATCCCCAGCAGCGTGGCCAGCAGGTCGAGGGAGGGGATTCTGCCCCTCTGCTCCGCTCTGGGGAGACCTCACCTGGAGCCCTGCGTCCAGCTCTGGGGTCCTCAGCACAAGGAGGACATGGAGCTGTTGGAGCGGGTCCAGAGGAGGCCACAAAAATGCTCCGAGGGCTGGAGCCCCTCTGCTCCGAGGCCAGGCTGAGAGAGTTGGGGCTGTTCAGCCTGGAGAAGAGAAGGCTGCGGGGAGACCTTAGTGCGGCCTTGCAGTGCTTCAAGGGGGCCTCGAGGAAAGATGGGGACAGGCTTTTTAGCAAGGCCTGTGGTGACAGGACAAGGGGTGATGGGTTTAAACTAAAGGAGGGGAGATTTAGGCTGGATAGAAGGAAGAAATGTTTTCCACTGAGGGTGGCGAAGCACTGGCACAGGTTGCCCAGAGAGGCGGTGGAGGCCCCATCCCTGGAAACATTGCAGGTCAGGTTGGACGGGGCTCTGAGCAACCTGATCTGGTTAAAGATGTCCCTGCTCACTGCAGGGGGTTGGACTGGATGGCCTCTACAGGTCCCTTCCCACCCAAAGCATTCCGTGATTCTATGATTCTATGATTCTATGATTCTATTCTATGATGACCCTGAGACAAGATATCAATGCAGGATGAGCCCCAGCTGCTGCTTCAGTCCTGAGAGGGGTCTCTTAGGTTTACCTGCAGAGGCTGTGCGTATGCAGAGGTATTTCCCAGCAGTATTTGCATAAAGAGGTGTCACCAACCAGTCAGTTTCCAGTGCAGGGCATTGAGTGTCTCAGAGGCTCTTCAACAGCACCTTACAGCCCCTTTTTCATGTATTATTTCTCCATTTGCTCTTTTTTTATCAGTAGCTCTCCCTGCTCTCCCATAACCTCCGTGCCAGTTGCTGACACCTCTAGCACCAAGGAGCCAAAATTGACGTCAGGACCCTCACCGCCTATGCACTGTGCATCTATATTTGCCACCAGCGTGTATGCATCTATGTTCCAGCTCAGTCACTGGATGCTTTTGGGGCATTTTGACCCAGGTCTCACCTCGCCATTGTCCAGGGGCAGAGCACTGGTGTCCCCTGAGTGCAAACTCGCTAAGAACTTGTTAACAGGAAAATCCCTCGTTACGTACAAAGATCGTAAGGATACTTCTCGAAGTGCCGGGAGGTTGACCGGCAGACCTAGCAATTATCTGCACTATATTCTGCTGTAGGAAAGTTTCTCCCTGTCTCTATCAGATACTACCACCAATTCTCCTCTCTCTTGTCCTCTTCTCACCCAAAACCCTCTCTCTGAACCTGTAAGTCTCCAAATTTACTTTCAGTTCCTGGCTTTAATATCAGGATGGGGCATTTGTACCACCCTTTCCCTCTCCGTGTTTGCAAACTCCACTGACGCTGACATTTAAAAACTAAAACAAACCAGGCTAAAAGCTTCTGGTCCTTGCAAGAATAATGATTACGAGGGCCTGCCTGTGGCCAAACTGGTGTTTGCAAGAAAAATACGTGCGGATAATCCAGAGTGCTTGCTGGCAGCCTTGTAAAGACAAACCAGAGCAGCTGTGGGCTAGAAACGAGAGGTGGTACAATTAGAGCAGGTAAATGCCTGGAATAAAATCACCAAGAGACAGGAAAATGGGTCCCCTAGGAGCAACAACTTCTGCCTTTGCAGTGAAAGGAATGGAGGAGCTTCATCTCAGCCGGGGCCATGAACTTCCAAGAGGTCGTTGTTTGTGGAATAGGGATGAGTGGGAGGTTTAATTGGTTGTAGATTTATTATTTGGGCTGGCCTGAGGGAAAATGAGAATTTCCATCCCTCGGGAAATTCCGACACCCACCTTCATCCCTAATGGAAATGTCAAAATAGACAAACTCCCCATGGAGCAGAAGGACAAAAACAAAATATTAAGCAATATCAGAAAATCTAGTTTTTGCTTATTTGGTCCTGAGTGAAACCAGTCTGTCTGCTCCAGCAAGTCATAGGAGTGGAACCTCAGGTGCTTCATAGCTTTTTCTGGGCTTTTCTCTATTTTCCAGAGCACCCCAGATCATCACATGGAGCTCACTGCAGACCAGCCAGGTCCCCCTCCTGGTCTGCAAGAGGGGGCAAAGAGGAGCACCAAGCTCCTCATCTCCTCTGACGTCCTCACAGCAAATATTGCTGATAAATGTCAAACCAACCCAAAACAAAGGACTGTGATTCAGCAGGCGCAAGTGACTCAGTTGGGGTCACCTCAGCCTGCAGTGAAAAACTTCGCTTCTCTTTCTGTGCTAAAAGTGAAAGCATTTTAGCACAACACAAAACTCCTCAGGGACGGATGGGATGTTTCCCATCAGAAACATCTCTGGTGACACCATGGCCAAGCTTCTGGCACCATGGCCAAGCTTCTGGTACCAAGGCTTTCCAAGCTGAGCTGCCTCGTGTCTCCAAGGCTGTTGGGTGGGCACAGGTCATGATGTCTACATGGACCTCTTTGGCTTCCTCCTGAAGGGTGGCCCTGAGACCTTTCCACCTGGAGGACAGTTCACCCAGGGTAGCCCCATGGTGGGGTGTTGGAAGATGGAGCAGTGGTGGCTTTCTCCCCATGGGGCGGTGGAGAGGAATGAGCTCTGGTGCATCCATTCACCTCTCCAACGTGCTCCCAGCGCTCGTCCACCCAAACAAGTCTTATGAGGAGCGGCTGAGGGAGCTGGGGTTGTTCAGCCTGGAGAAGAGGAGGCTGAGGGGAGACCTCATCGCCCTCTACAACTGCCTGAGAGGAGGGTGCAGTGAGGTGGGGGTTGGTCTCTTCTCCCAAGGAACAAGTGACAGGACGAGAGGCAATGGCCTCAAGTTGTGCCAGGGGAGGTTTAGATTGGATATTAGGAAAAACTTCTTCACGGAGAGGGTTGTCAAGCACTGGAACAGGCTGCCCAGGGAAGTGGTGGAGTCCCCATCCCTGGAGGGATTTAAAAGCCGGGCAGACGAGGTGCTTAGGGACATGGTTTAGTAGTGGCCAGGTACAGTTGGACTCCATGATCTTAAAGGTCTTTTCCAACCAAATTGTGATTCTGTGATTCTATGAAACGCAGTGAGCCCTTGGGCTGGTTGCATTTCCACCAAAGAGAGGTTAAATAGGTCACATCCCCCGCTGAGCTTCGTTAACGTGCACAGGGAGCACAGATCAAAAATAGCCGTCGCCTGACCCCCCGGCCAGGACCTGCCCCTCTTGGGCTGGTGAGCAACAGCAGAGCTGTGGGGAGCTTTGTTAGTTAATGAGGCTGAAAGTTGAACTCTCCTCCTTTGCCAAGCTTTTAAGTGAATATTCAGGGTCTGGAGCAGTTTCAGGATGAAAACCATCCTTTTTTTTCTTTTTTTGGTAAAACTGAAGTTAAGGAAGATTTACAAGGTAGATTGTACTCTCTGCTCAGCTGTCTAAAAGAGAGGGAATGAGGAGGAGAGTGATGTCCCCAGAAAATTGACCCAAAATGGTACAGAAGTTCTAAAGCCAAAGCAGGCCCCCAACCCATCCCTCCACTGCATCCCCAAATTTGGGGACGCCCTTCCACTCCTTCCTTCCTCCTGCAGGAGGGGGAGCAGGGTGTCCCAGGGACCCTCTTTCTACCCCACCTACTGATGGAGCAAATAGCGCATCCTCTAAAGATCCCTTCCAACCCAAAGCATTCTATGTTTCTGTGATCTTATGTTTTTGAACTTTTTCCAAGGGAAAGTGATCTCATGGTTAAAAAAGACACGGGGAACGAGGGAATTAGGGTCTTGCTCTCAGCTCTGCCACTGGCACTGGTAAAGCACGGAGCTCTCCTGTGCCCCTCAGCAGTAGGGCTGCCTGCTGGTAGCTCCACTTCCAGCCAGCAGGTCTGCAGGTGATAATGATTCAAATTGAACCAAACCCAACAATGACTTTTTTTTTTTTAATAAAAAGGAAGCTGCATCTCCCAGATGTTCCCAGGAAAACACGTTCTGGAGATAGGACAGGACAGAGGAGGATGCTCTGGGGGAGCCAGAGCAGTTGGAATCCAAACTCCATCCCTGGAGATATTAAAACCTGGGCAGGACAAGGTCCTGAGCAACCTGAACCAGCTGGTCCTGCCTTGTCCTCCGTTATTCAGTGATGCTGTGATATTTCCACTGGGGTCCCTGCCAGGTTCCCAGGAGATGGTGGTGCCCAATGAGCTGGGCTGGAGATGGCACCTGAGTGTTTGCAGCACTCTGCAGCCCCAGCCATCAGATGGGGCCACTGTGGGTTTTCCTTGGAGAAGGCATTCAGAGGGAAGAGCAAACCAAGTTCAAATGAGCTGGGTGGAAAGTGCCTTCTGGTTTCTATCATCTCCTGACAAGTTTGGGAGATCTTTTCTCTCCCTGGCGCTGGATGGGGCTGCAGATCACCTGAAGCTGTTCTGGGTTTTTTTTGCAGGCAACTGAGCAACTTTCTTTTTAGGCAATTTTTTTGAGCTCTTCATTATGTGCAGCCACCAGGAGTGAGGTGAACCGACACGTGCCCTATAGCATCCCCAGCCTCACCAATCTGCCTTCATAGAATCATAGAATCACAGAATGCTTTGGGTTGGAAGGGACCTTTAGAGGCCATCCAGTCCAACCCCCTTCAGTGAGCAGGGACATCTTTAACCAGATCAGGTTGCTCACAGCCCCGTCCAACCTGACCTGCAATGTTTCCAGGGATGGGGCCTCCACCACCTCTCTGGGCAACCTGTTCATCTCATGTGACCCTGGAAACTGCCTCTGACAAAGCTCACTGCTGTGTTACAGGGGCCAGGGAGCAACAGCGATGTTTTCCACCTTCAAAAGGCTTTATCTGAATCCAGGAGCAGAGTCATCCCGCTCTTCAGGCGAGCTCTGGTCAAGCACTCAGCACTCCATTCCTGCCCTGGCATATGAAGTGACGTAAAGGTCCTGGTTCAAAGAGAAAAAGTTGATGTCTTCATGTCTTTCCTCCTCCCCACAGGACCTGAGCAAAGACAAAACCTTCTGATACTGCGGCAAGCCTTGACCTGGAAACCAGCAAGAAAATGCATTTTGCATGCAGTGGGTGCCTTAAAGGGTCAGTTACCGGCATTGGAAGGAAAAGTGGGGGAGGAAGCGAATGGTTAATGTCCCTCTCTGAGCCAGGCATCCCTTTGCAAATAGCTATTTGCACACTGATGGCGGTGGAAATGAGAGCTCTTCATCAGCAGTCAGCCAAGCAGCTTCTGCCCTTGGTCACAACGCTCTTAATTTCTAAGCAAGGCTGCTGCTGTGGGCATAATTTCCCTGGCGATGCTGCTGTCACAGGGCTGATCTGACCCATCGCAGACCAGTTTGCCCCATAGAAGAGGATGGGTGAGAGCTGGGCACTGCTTGCACTGCAGGCTTTGCTGGTGGTTCCCATCACCAGCACTAAATCACAGAATCATAGAATCATAGAATCCTAGAATCATTTGGATGGAAAAGACCTTTAAGATCATGGAGTCCAACCGTACCTGTCCACCACTAAACCATGTCCCTAAGCGCCTCGTCTGCCCGGCTTTTAAATCCCTCCAGGGATGGGGACTCCACCACTGCCCTGGGCAGCCTGGTCCAGTGCTTGACAACCCTCTCCGTGAAGAAGTTTTTCCCAATATCCAATCTAAACCTCCCCTGGCACAACTTGAGGCCATTGCCTCTCGTCCTATCGCTTGTTACTTGGGAGAAGAGACCAACCCCCACCTCACTGCACCCTCCTCTCAGGCAGTTGTAGAGGGCGATGAGGTCTCCCCTCAGCCTCCTCTTCTCCAGGCTGAACAACCCCAGCTCCCTCAGCCGCTCCTCACAGCACTTGTGCTCCAGACCCTTCCCCAGCTTTGTTGCCCTTCTCTGGACACGCTCCAGCACCTCCATGTCCTTCTTGGAGTGAGGGGCCCAGAACTGAACACAGCACTCGAGGTGCGGCCTCACCAGTGCCCAGCACAGGGGCACCATCACTGCCCTGCTCCTGCTGGCCACACCATTCCTGATACAAGCCAGGATGCCGTTGGCCTTCTTGGCCACCTGGGCACACTGCTGGCTCATGTTCAGCCGGCTGTCGACCAGCACCCCCAGATCTCTCTCTGCCAAGCAGATGACAAATGACACCGAGTAGGTGATGTTTGCCCCATCCCCTTGCCCAAGCTCAGGGTGGACTTGGGCAGCACAAAGGCATGCGCCAGCTTTATCTGGGGGCTTGAGCATCTGCAGGCAGTGGGGATGGCACAGCCCCAGGTCTGGGCAGCCCAGGAGCTGGTTGAGTTTTTCTCTGCGTGGACACTGCTGCCGTGACTGTCAGTCTTTGCTCAGGAGCTTGAACACCAGTGTTTTGGGGAGCTAAATGCTTTGGGCATCCTCCCTGCTGGTAAACACAATGCAGAATGTGAATTTATTGCCGCTGCATCCTCTAAAGCACATATGACTCTTTTCTCTGCCTCCTGAATCCTCTGGAGATGATGCATCTCCATGGTTGTCCTCCTCCCTCCTTGGTGCGTCTCGCTCGCTGCTCCCTGCCTCATTCCCTACGCTGAACACGCGTGTCGGCTCTCCACCTTGTTTGTCGTTGCAAACACACCAGCGACCCGGGGGGCTCCCCCCCACCACATGGGCTGGACGGAGGAGAGCAGAAGAGTTTCATAGAATCATAGCATCATTAAGGCTGGAAAAGACCTCTAAGATCATCCAGTCCAACCCTCAACCCAACACCACCACGACTACTAAACCATGTCCCAAAGTGCCACGTCTACATGTTTTTTGAACACCTCCAGGGATGGGGACTCCACCACCTCTCTGGGCAGCCTGTTCCGATGCCTGACCACTCTTTCAGTGAAGACATTTTTCCTGATATCCAACCTAAACCTCCCCTGGCACAACTTGAAGCCATTGCCTCTTGTCCTAAGTGCAGTGTTTGATCTGCCCTGGGAAGCAAGGGATCTCACAAGTGCTTGTGCACGTAGAGCTCCACCAAACCACTCTGCGGAGGCTGCTGGCACTCCATCAGATAACAAGGATTTCCTGCCTGGGTTATCAATAACTCCAAATAGCTTCCGAAGAGTTCCCCCCTCACGCTGCCTCAGAAACACACCGGGCTTGTTCAGTGCCAGGAATGATACAGGAGTGCTTCCAAGGACCACGTGTGAGCTGGATGCTTCACAGACCTCTTTCTTTGATGACATTGTCCCCAGGTCTGGGAAAGGGTGGGAGCCCCGGGACAAGATCACAGAAGGACAACCAGCCTCACCAGCACCTGCTCTCACTAGCAGATGCAAAGCAAACTGGTGGGACTGGTGAGCAGGGAAATTCAGCCTGGAGAAGACAGACCAGGCTGTTGCATGATGCCTTGCTGAGGCCAACGTTGGAAATGACTCTGCGTTCACCAGGACATGCAAAGCATCAGGTAGACAGAGGGTGGTGACCCCATCCTCCTCCATCCCCATGTACCACCATGGCTGTACCACGCTGTTTCTGGGAATAGATCTGAGCCTTGGCAGAGTTAGCCATCAGAGAGGTGATGGGATGAAGCAGGGTTGACTCATTCCAGCTGAGCAGGGCTGTCAGGGCTTTCAGCCACTTTCAACCAGCCTCAGCAAAAAAAATTAAAGTCTGTGTCTGTAATTACCTGGGCTCAGCAGGCCAGTATTCATGGGGGGTTGTAGATCTGCATATAGGCAGAGTTATGCATTTATTTGCTCCATTCTGTGAATCAATGTCATGGTCCACTCATGCCAGGGGGCAAAGAGAGAGAAAAACAAAGCTGCTGTCCAACCAGCCCCGTTCAGCTGGGCTAAACACCGTCCTCCCATCAGCCCAATTCAAAGCCTTCGCCTGCCATAGGCGGTTCAGGTGCAGGCTTCAGATTTCCTGCAGGGTGAAAGGGATCGATTTTGGCAGGGGAGCCGGATTTTATCCCAGGTGAAACCCCTCTGAAAAGCTCACCCTGGGGCCAGGTCGGTGTGCACTCCACTGGGTCCAGGCGTGTCTGCCACCAGGTCCAAAATACAGGTGCAGAATCGGGGACAGAAGAGGATGGAAGGAGATGCTCATGCAACCGCTTAGATGCTGCACTCCAAGCAGCTCCGTGTGGTTTATCCATGCTTTTGCCAACTCCACGGAGTGTGGTTTTCCCAAAGGGACAAGTATGGGATTTGTGCTGCTCCTCAGCCCCCATAGGTGATCTCTTTGGGCCTGCCGTTGGCATGGCCATGTGTCTCTAGCTCCAGATGGGCAAGGTCTTCCACCAGCATTTTATAAGGAGAGAGAGACCCTGTCCCACTCAATATCCAATCTCCCTCTTCTCCCCTTGTCTTTCCCTGATCTGATCAACGATGTGCAATTTTTTCCTCTCCCTTCTGGTTGGTAGTTGCAAACAGGTTTCTTATCCAGGCTAGCGGTCTGCAGCAGAGCGAGGGAAAGGCACCTGGGCGTGCTGAAGCTGGGAATGGAAAGCTCAGGCCAGCATCAGCTGGGCAGCCAGGTCCAGGCAAATGCATTTCATGGGCTGCTCCGTGTCACACAACGTATCTGGGCTCAGGGGCAAGATAGGGGCAGACCTAAGGAGAGGAGAAGTGCGATCTGTGTGTGTCTGTGGCTCATGGTTTGGAAGATGTGGGGGACCAGACCAAAGGGACATCAATCCCCCACTCTCCATGTGCCTCCTGGACCAACCCAAGCCGTCTCCATGCAGGAGTGTGAGACCACACACCTGGTCACAAGCTGCATTACAAAAAATTGGCTTCAAGCAGCGCTCTGGGAGTCAGGGGATTATGTGAGAACAGCAGCCACCACGCCAAAACTATTATTCTCTCTCGTCCTGCTTTCAGAGGAAAGCCTGAGAGCATGAGACACAAAAATCACAAATTAGAAGTCAGCAAGAAATATTCCTTCAGCTTTCAGGCCAGGCTGGTGGCGGCAGGATACGCTGCCAACTCCTGTCTGTGCCTTTGGGGAAATGTTTGCCTCCAAAATTTATTGTCCAATGTCCCCAGGAGGGCCCAAGGTCGCATCAAGACTCCAGGCTGCCCCAAGGTCCCAGCAGCTTCGTTGCCATCCCTCTCTGAAAGCAGGTAGGGGTCATAAATTAAACCTGGAAATGAAGTGAGAAACTAAACCAGGAACAGATCTATGGTGAGTGTTGGGTCTGTATTTGCTTTATCTTCAGTGATTACAAGCAGCCACCCCAAATCCTGACCCTTCCCTGCAAGACAGAAACCCCCAGACTGGCACAGCGCATCAATAGCCGCACACAACCGCATCTGAAATGACCATCAGTAAAAAAATCTCTTCACTTCTCACCCAACTCCCTCCCAGTTACCCTTCAGCTGGGGACTGCAATGAACATTTTGGGAATTGGCACCTTGCACCAGGGAAGGGGGACGATTCCCAGCTCCAGCTCATCACTGCAGCTCCCAAGGGAGCAAGGTCAGCACTTGATCCTGGCCCCAACACACGAAAGCAGATGGACCAACACCACGGTCACCCTGCCTAGCTTTGTCCTTCTTGATTTATCACCTGAATAATATTTCTTCCTTCACTTTCTGTCTGGAAAGCTCTTTCTGGTCACTCCCTGCAACTGATGCTTGGAATTCATCCCCCAGGTCTCATATTGAACCTTGCTGGTCATCTCCACAGCCAATTCCTACCTCTCCAGCCACCAAAAGTCAGACAAAGCCTGGCAAAGCCCCTGAGTGAGGTGCACCAAGAAATTATTCCCTTAAGCGCTGCCAGCTCTGTTCTTGACCAGAAGGAGCTCTTCCAGCAGCTTCTTTTCATGTTTCTTAGTTCCCAGCTAAATAAAGCAGCAAGAGGCATCAGGTGCATCCACAACACATTGAGGTCAGGCTCGATGCTGAAGAGCATCCTTGGAGCACCACAGCGATGCAGTGCGGAGAGCCCCAGGCCGTCCCCGGTGCTGCTGGTGGCACCAGCGCAAAGCCTGACTGAGATGAATAGACCTGGTCCACTTGAGAAAGGAAAACTGCAGGCAGCTCCATCACAGATGGGTCAACATGAAGGTGAGAAAAGGCCTCTGATGTTTCCATCATCACCGGGATTTCGCTCGACCGTGTGGATCCTCATGCATCAGACCCCAAGAGTAAAGCGGGGCGGGTGGCAGCACCAAATGGAGCAGCTTTGGATCAGAGGAGAAAAGCGGCCAGATGCCTCTTAAAGCTTTCTTGGTATGAGCATGTGTTGCTTCCAAAATGATTTTTGCAGAGTCCCATGGACATAATGGAGAGCAGAGTTTAGCCCCTGTGTGTCCAGCTGAAATACGTTTTTGGCTCTCCGACTTTGCTAGAAAAGTTTTTTTATTTTCTTGACTAACCACCGCGCTGGTAGGGAAGAAGCACGGCTAAAAATGGAGACAAGAATTTTTCCACAGCAGGTACATTTAAATGTAATCTTCCAGGCCATAAATCAAAGTTTAATCCGACACGAGAGTACAACTCAAGTGCTCATCAATTCGCCTTCCCTGGTTACACATGAACGTGAATATAAAGGGCTCCCTGATTTATCCCGCCCGGAGAAGCTGTACGGTGTTTCTTTTAATAGCTGATGCTTTATCTGTCAATTCCCCACTCCCCCACGCCTATTCCTGAGCAGTTGATTAGAATTTATCGAGATCTATACTCCACTGCGAAGCAGACCCGCTTCCCAGGACAGTTCTAATGCACTGACTTTTATCAAGGGAAATGCAAATATTTATCAGCCCCCGGATATATAGATATCAGAAAAATAAGATGTTACATTTTAAAGCCTTTTTCCGTTGCTTTTTTTATGCCACCTTTCTGATAAACCAAGAGCAACAGCCTCCTCACACGACTGTGCTGCTCCTGCAAAGAAAGAAGGAAGGGTTGATCGTACCCGGACCTGAGCCTAATTCCCTGGGGTCCCATCGAGAGGGAGAGGGCTCGTGGGAAAGTCCTCACTGGAGGGGATTTTAACTTCAAAGGACCCCTTTACAACGTGCAAAGCCAATTAAACAATTAGCTGGGCCAATCTGCTAGCAGAGAGCTGCCATCCGGGGCTGACCTCGCAACCAAGGTGCAAAAGTTGTTTTGGGGGCCGCAGCTCCGGTTCCCCATTCAGCTGTCTGAGCTGTACCATCAGCTCCTCCAAAGCCCAGCATCTTCCTCACTAAACGGCGTTGACTTTAGATTAAATATAGGAGCAAAGTATCATCAAAGTAGATCTAGTATTAATTGCTCTCTGAGGGGACAATGCCGTTTCTGTGGCCATCCATCACTTCCCCACATAATCTCAGCGTGTCCTTTGATGTCGCCAGCTTGCTTTTCCACTCCCTGGCCACCTGCCTTATCTTTCTCTTTGCCCGTCTTCCTCCCTCCCCATCTTTTTCATTAGCAGCACATTGCAAACACGCTTAACTCCTCCACCCAACCGCCTATCGCGCCTTGCTGTGCAGTAAATTGCTTTTGGATGTGGGATCCCGGGGACGTTTCTCTCCCCGAAGGGCCACCATGGTGCAGCTCTTTAGGGGCAGAGCACAGCAGATCATCCCCATTTCTGAGATGGTTTCCATCAGGGCACCTGCCAGCAAGAGGAAAGATCACTGGGCATTTCATGACGAGTCCCCTGTGCCCCATCCGTGCATCGGAATCCGCAGTGTTCAGCTGTTATTTCTATTACCCAGCATTTAAGTTCCTCATTAAGACGTGTTAACTCCTATTTAATTCCCTCTCAGGATGGCAAGCACTCGTGTTTAATGAACCCTCTGCAGAGCCGTCTGGGGAGATTTAAAACAAACCCTCCAGCAGCTGGTCAGGGTGTGATTAATGATGGCTGTGGACTCACGAAGAGCAGAACCAAGGGGACAAGAGCTGCAAGACTCCCACAAAGAGGTGCAAGCTCTGCCTTGGTGAAGTTATAGAACCATAAAATCATTTGGTTGGAAAAGACCTTTAAGATCATCGAGTCCAACCGTACCTGTCCACTACTGAACCATGTCCCTAAGCGCCTCGTCTGCCCGGCTTTTAAATACCTCCAGGGATGGGGACTCCACCACTTCCCTGGGCAGCCTGTTCCAGTGCTTGACAACCCTCTCCGTGAAGAAGTTTTTCCTAATATCCAATCTAAACCTCCCCTGGCACAACTTGAGGCCATTGCCTCTCGTCCTATCGCTTGTTACTTGGCAGAAGAGACCGACCCCCACCTCACTACACCCTCCTCTCAGGCAGTTGTAGAGGGCGATGAGGTCTCCCCTCAGCCTCCTCTTCTCCAGGCTGAACAACCCCAGCTCCCTCAGCCGCTCCTCACAGCACTTGTGCTCCAGACCCTTCCCCAGCTTCGTTGCCCTTCTCTGGACACGCTCCAGCACCTCCATGTCCTTCTTGGAGTGAGGGGCCCAAAACTGAACACAGCACTTGAGGTGCGGCCTCACCAGTGCCCAGTACAGGAGAAAGTTAGCTTGTTCCTTCCAAAAACCAGGAGAGCTCAAGGTGAGCGATGCAGTCAGCAGCGCCGTGCACCATCTCTAGGTGCTTGCACCGAAGGGTGAGGAGCTCCAAGCAGAAATGATGACCAGGAGGAGAGGACGAAGCCCTGCAACAACTTATTTGGGGGCTGGACACACAAGCATTTTCAAGCAATTGAAATAGGCAGACTGGCTCCTGTGGTCCCTCTAAACCATGAAAGTCTTTTTCTATGGCCACCCTCAGAGAGGAGGATATTCTGGGGTGTATACCTGAGCCACAGTGCCATGGGAGGTCCCTGGGAGGGAATCCCCACCTAGACACTCTCATTTCCACCGCCTAAACTCCTGAAGGTACAAAGAAAACCCAAAGGTGCCTTCAAACCTTTTCTCACTTTGTTCCGCTGTTCAGTAGTTAAATCTTTGCATCCTCCACAATATTCCTGCACGGTCCCTAATGCATCTGTCTCAGGAAGAAACCTGTACTGAAAAAAAATCTCCGTACTCTTCACTCAGGTCCATAATCAGCAATCCCATCCGCTATGTGACTGTTCCTGCCACGGCCGCTTCCTGCCAATTAGCCAGGGAGGAGCCAGGGTTCACCGAAAGCATCTTCCAGATTCGTGCTTGCCATCGTTGCAAGGAAAAGCTGTCAGCTCCTGAGCCATCAACAGAGCAAGGAATAATTTGGCAATAATCCCATGTCATGAGCAAAGATGACGAAGCCGCAGTCAGCTCCTGACAGATAATGTAGGGAAATTCATTTAACAATTTATGGCTGCTTACAAATAACTTCCCTAGCACCTGGGGCACGCTCCATATCTCTCTACGTACACGCTAGGCATTTATCAATTTTATTCCCTTTTTTTTTTTCTCATGTTAAAACATTCTTCCCAGCTGTTTCTTGCTGTACTACATTGTCTGTACAGCAACGGACCACGACAAAGCTCCTCTCCTGCTGTTCGCCAGCCACGGTCTTCAGGGGATCGCCGCGTTCAGCTGGTAGCACGGGGGCATTGGCTGGGACGTGGGACGTGTGCTTTTCAATCTGTAGTGGTCTGAATTTGGTCTTTTCCTGCATGGATGAAGCTCCTAAAATCCTCCTTCAGTGGAAACTGCCCCTCAATTTCCAGAGAGGTCATTAGACTCAGAACGCGATGGCGTTCACCCAGCGCTTTGCCAGGGGAATACTGAAGGTCCGGAATGTCATGCCATTATGTTAAGGCTGTAAAAATATGGTTTTCCCCCACATAAATCATATTTCTGTGTCAGAAGCCAGCAAGCAAGGGAAGTTGTTTAACTCTGCCGTGCCTGGCAGCTGGGTCACCTTCCTGCAACACCAGCTGCAAAGCCAAGTGCGATCATCCCTGCCTTTTCCCTCGTGACCCCGAAGAGTTTTCCCCCCATTTTTGTGCAGGAGCTGTAAATCCTTTCGATCCACTTACCTACTTCTTCTTCCCCTTTGTTATCTCCACCTTGAGTAACCCAGGCTCCAGGGGAGGAGGCACTTCCAGGCGTGCCCCTCGCATCGCAGCCACCCATCACCCGCTGGCACTTCTGTCTCTCCGCGCCTGACGCCCGTCAGCATCACCTCTCCCTCAGTACACAAACGCTCTTCTTACAGTCATCATCTGTTTTCAGAGTCCGACAGACTCCTCTTAAAGAGCAGCAGCCACTGGGAAAATGGCCGGCACAAAGCAGGGATGGGATGGATGGGAGTAATTCAGAAAAAGATGGGAAGAGATGGGCCACAACCATGAAATTCACAGTGTTGTACATTTATACGGGAACCTTAGAATCATAGAATCACAGAATCATTTGGTTGGAAAAGACCTTTAAGATCATCGAGTCCAACCGTACCTGTCCACTACTAAACCATGTCCCTAAGCACCTCGTCTGCCCGGCTTTTAAATACCTCCAGGGATGAAGGTGATGTTTAGGTAGCACTTGAATGCAGCTGTGCCCTCCTTGTGCTCCTCCTTCACCGCTCATGCTGTAATGGAACGCGATGAACGAGGCTTTGTTATGATACCGACCCCAAAGAGTCTGCATAAAACAGTTAAGAAATAAAAGAGCAGAATTAGCCCCATTTTACAGTTTGGGAACTGAGTCCAGAAAGATTGCACAGTTCTGATCATGCCGTACCCCACTGAGAGAGCTGGAAATTGAACCGTATCTCCGGAGCCTCCAGGCAGTGCTTTACCTGCAATTACCCTCCCTTAAAGTGTCTGAATATTTGTTTCAAGTTCTACCTCTAGAGCTGAGCAACTGAACTCGTGGGTCACTGAGACTTGCCGACGGTTTTCCTCCACGGTAATGGAGGAGTCAGGCCTAAAGCTACAGTCTCTTTATGTCTGCTCATCCAAAGGCCATTCTGTGTTAAAGGGGTGTTTTTGCCAAGGCAGGACTCTAACCTGCACATCGGCATCCCCACTCATGGCATAAACCTCTTTGCTTTGAGGCTGTTGGCTAGTGCAACGGGTCTCATGGACCCCTTGGTTGAAATCAGAAGGGGTTGGTTGTCTAAGCCCAGCTACAAGATGGCCTCATTGCTCCTGCTTTTCATAGAATCATAGAATCACAGGAGGGTTTGGGTGGGAAGGGACCTGTAGAGGCCATCCAGTCCAACCCCCTGCAGTGAGCAGGGACATCTTGAACCAGATCAGGTTGCTCACAGCCCCGTCCAACCTCACCTGCAATGTTTCCAGGGATGGGGCCTCCACCACCTCTCTGGGCAACCCCTGCCAGTGCTTCACCACCCTCAGGGTAAAACATTTCTTCCTTCTATCCAGCCTAAATCTGCCCTCCTTTAGTTTAAACCCATCACCCCTTGTCCTGTCACCACAGGCCTTGCTAAAAAGCCTGTCCCCATCTTTCCTCGAGGCCCCCTTGAAGCACTGCAAGGCCGCACTAAGGTCTCCCCGGGGCCTTCTCTTCTCCAGGCTGAACAGCCCCAACTCTCTCAGCCTGGCCTCGGAGCAGAGGGGCTCCAGCCCTCGGAGCATTTTTGTGGCCTCCTCTGGACCTGCTCCAACAGCTCCATGTCCTTCTTGTGCTTCTTTTGCCTTCCCAGCTGCTTTCCACTCCGCGGGCTGTGCTCTCAGTCTCTCCCGGAGCTGAAAGGTGCTTATTTGGCTGCTCTGCTCCCATAAAACACACCTAATACAGCTGGGTAGCACTTCATGATGTGTGCTGGACAGGAGTGAAAACTGAGAGACAGGGAAGCTGGAGGACATTGGGAGCAAACCAAAGGAGCTTTCTACTTCCCACAGACCCACAGGAGTGCCGGCCAGGGTGATGGAAACCAGCCCATCTGGATCATCTTTATTATTTTGCAACTGTCTGCTGTTAAAAATCTCCTTACGCGTAGATCTCAGAGGCCAGCCAGGACTGGAAAAGCAGCACACCATGTAAACAAAAACACATAATCCCTGCCTTGGAGCTTTTCTGCATCTCAGGCTGGATGTGACAGCGTGCAATGAAATGTGATGGGGAAACGGAAGGACGTGGTCATCAGCCACGGGGACGCACAGATCAGCTGCGCCCACAGGAGGAAACCAGATGGGCCATCTTTTGTGCCTCTTAGAAGGTAGGATATGATGGGACTGAACGTGTTATGTTAGGAAAATATGGGGCAGAGCTCGGCGTCTGAGAAAATATCCTGCACAAGCCAAGCATCTCCTGGGAGCCCTCCATCCCTGATGTCCCAGCCAGGCTTGGCTGGGGTTTTAGACGAAGTCCATGGGAACGAAGAAATGGAGCTCTAAGTCAACCAGGGTGGGATAAACGGGCCAACACACCACCACTGCCCTGCGCTGGGAGATCCCTTCTGCAGAGAGGTCTGTTCACACCAGCGTGCCCAGGTAGCCCTAAATCTCCCCTCCTTTGCACCTGGTAGGTTTGCACCCCGTCACCCCCACAACTCAGGAGAGGGGGCTGTGACCGGGAGAGAACTGGGGAGACATCCTTTGGGATGGTGGCATCTTTCCCAGCACACATACAGATCGGTCCCTCTGGCTGCTGATGGAGCCATCAGACTGATGCAGCACTTTCATTTCCTACGGTGAATTGCTCCCTTCTTCCTCATCCCTCTTTATAATACGGAGGATTTTTTTTTTTTCCCCCTCGGTTGCTTATTCATACCTTAATGGCACTTGATTTTCAATGGGCTCTTAGAGCCCTTTTCTGTGCATACTCTGCAATGCTATTAGGCTTTTCAGCGCTCCTTTGTTCTTTAAACAACCTTTGCCTGCTTTTCCTGCAGAGACATCTAACTGTGCTGGGGTTACACAACTCCTGTTGGTATCACCATCCTGCTGAACGTGGCCATTCTCAAATGGAAACGAGAATAGCAGCGAAGTCTTTGGAATATATAAACACGCCGAGGTTGCTGCTCAAAAGAATTTACGTCGGTGGTGCACGCACGCAGCAGGGGAGTCAATCTTCAGTGTTTATGGCTGAGCAGTAGGCCAGCCGTTGCTTTGGTCAGCCTGAAATTGCTTTCCCCTTCCAGGGACTTCACAGTGAAGCTCAACGCTGTTTAATTTTACAACGCAGCGTTGAACAGGAAGGTGTGAGGGCAAGCAGAGGCAATGGGGGTCAGTAAATAATAGACCTTGATGGGAATCATAGAATCATAGAATCACAGGAGGGTTTGGGTGGGAAGGGACCTTTAGAGGCCATCCAGTCCAACCCCCTGCAGTGAGCAGGGACATCTTTAACCACATCAGGTTGCTCACAGCCCCGTCCAACCTCACCTGCAATGTTTCCAGGGATGGGGCCTCCACCACCTCTCTGGGCAACCCCTGCCAGTGCTTCACCACCCTCAGTGGAAAACATTTCTTCCTTCTATCCAGCCTAAATCTGCCCTCCTTTAGTTTAAACCCATCCCCCCTTGTCCTGTCACCACAGGCCTTGCTAAAAAGCCTGTCCCCATCTTTCCTCGAGGCCCCCTTGAAGCACTGCAAGGCCGCACTAAGGTCTCCCCGGGGCCTTCTCTTCTCCAGGCTGAACAGCCCCAACTCTCTCAGCCTGGCCTCGCAGCAGAGGGGCTCCAGCCCTCGGAGCATTTTTGTGGCCTCCTCTGGACCCGCTCCAACAGGTCAGGAAACCTCCTGAATGGAGGGTTTGTGGGCTGGGTCTTATGAGATTGGGCTGGCAAAGTCCTCTGTGCCCAGACCCTTCCCATGCAGCCCATGAGGATGCAAACAAGGCATGCCTATTCCTGCCCAGCCTTTTGCATGTCCGCTCTGTGTGAAGTCCTGTTCATCTTCCCTCTCTCAGAGGTGTTTTCTGAAGGCATCTTGTTTGTTAAAGCCTCTACATTTCCCTTCTTCTTTATATCAGATGTTCTGCCTGACTTCCTTCCCTGGATGACAAGGAAGAAGTGATAGCGAGCTCTCCAGTGAATATTGATAACGGGTATTTGTTATTCCATCTAACAGGCAATCTTTCCTTGAGACATTTGCTTTCCAAGGCACTTAGCTGTTGCTGTAAGGGCTGGTGCTGCCGCGAATACGCGAATATGATTTTTTACATGGCTTTGGTTTAGCAGCAATTCAGGATTTATTAGTATTTTTGAGATGGAGCACAAAATTAGGTTGTATAATTCTTAACAGCACTTAATCGTCAGCCAATTTAACAGAGCGATTCAAGGGAATTTGTTACAATCGAAATCGCACCTTAGTTTGAGGTTCGAGAATGGCAAGGGTCACCCGAAACTTACAGCAGGGTTGCACGCACAGATGGGGTTTAAATCAAATCACACACACGCAGGCAGACAGACAGACCGACAAACGGCTCTAAATCAAATTGCAGACACGCGCAGACAGACAAACAGTTCTGAATCAAATTGCATGCACACACACACTGAGGTTAACGTGTGATTAAAGTTTCCCTTTTCGTGAGCTGCATGAATTAGTCACGTTTGTGTCCTGGCGTTCATCAATGGACAGTCAGTGAACCTCATGAAATCAGGACTTTGAGTTCTTGCGAAATCATCGATGGACGATCCCTCAGTCCTCACGAAATCTGCCCTGAGAGGTGTCTCAGCGCAGGGGGAGACCCTGGGTCACACAGCCCACTGCGGTCCCGGAGAGCTCGAAAGGTCTCCCTTTTGGATCGCTGTTTATAGGATCTCAAGATGATTGGCTTTGGTCAGTATTGTACATTCTGGCCATAATTCGTGCTGAGTCATTCCGGTGTACCATTCAGGCAGCGGGTGGCCCAGGTGTGGCCAGGGAGTATCTGACACCCAAGTCACTGCAGTTATGACCAAGATAACAGCACAATAGGGCTTGAATCATAGAATCATGGAATGGTTTGGGTGGGAAGGGACCTTCAGAGGCCATCCAGTCCAACCCCCTGCACTGAGCAGGGACATCTTTAACCACATCAGGTTGCTCACAGCCCCGTCCAACCTCACCTGCAATGTTTCCAGGGATGGGGCCTCCACCGCCTCTCTGGGCAACCCCTGCCAGTGCTTCACCACCCTCAGTGGAAAACATTTCTTCCTTCTATCCAGCCTAAATCTGCCCTCCTTTAGTTTAAACCCATCACCCCTTGTCCTGTCACCACAGGCCTTGCTAAAAAGCCTGTCCCCATCTTTCCTCGAGGCCCCCTTGAAGCACTGCAAGGCCGCACTAAGGTCTCCAGGCCGCAATAAGGTCTCCAGGCCCCGATAAGGTCTCCTGGGATCTCGGAGTGGCCCAAGGGCTGCACCACCACAGGTGCACCTCCAGCTTTCACATCCACCCGCTAAAAAAAGCAATAGCGTTTGAGTCCCTTTCATCATTAATTTGTCGGGTTTTTCACTGATCGGCTCTTTCCTGCGATGGCAAATGCACCTGCAGCCCTGCCTGCGCGTGTCAGCCTCTCCTTCACCATGTTCACTGTGGCTCCTGTGGTCTCCTTCCATGTGTTGCCCCTGAGCCTGGTGGCAACCAGCCCCAAAATGTCTGCACTGGGATCAGGAAAAGCCATGTCTGGGGCATCAGCAGGGTTGCCCGCTGCTCTGCCTTGCCATGCCCTCTCCATCCTGACTGTATGAACAAGGTGCCTTCAGTACTGGCTGAGCCGGTGCTGGTGACCAGCCTCATCTGCTCCTGGATCTCCTGGAGCTCCTCAACTCCAGCTGAGACAACCACGACACATAGGTCTGCAAGATACAGGAGGATTAGCAGGTGAGTTCAGACCTCACTTTGAGCTTGGACCTTTGGCTGCCTGCCCGTGTAGACATACATAAGCTGAGCTTGAATTTAGAAACCTCCCGTGGGAGCGAGAATTGAGCCTTTGCATGTGCCCATGGGTGTCGTTCATTTTCGGGGGGCTGACAGGAGGGATGGGCGAAGAGGCAGACCCCACAGGGACGGCTGAAAGGCCCACCTAGGCTAACGCGAACTCAAAGCTTACTCACTGAGGTTGTTTTTCAGTGCCCAAAGCACAGATATTTTCACTTGTTCCTTAATTTGTTCCTTAAAGCAGTTAGCAAAATTCCTATTATCAATCAGTCCGTGGCAGCCTATCCAAAAGGCATGGCCAGGAACTGCACATTAATCGTGAAGGCTTTGCTGAATTTACTGCATGGCAGGACCGAATTTTTCACTCTGAGATGAAGCACGAATACGCTGTTCAGCACAATCAATACTTTTCTAGATCGCTAGGAAATTGCCGGGGCTACAGGACCCATGCGTGGGGTATTACCACCTCTCTTGGGCGACGCGCAAAAATAGATCAGCTCTTTTACTGCAGCGGAGCATCCGTGGGTCGGCATGGGAAATAGTCTGGGGATAAAATGGGACTGCTCCGTGCCTGCAACAACACCTCTGCACTTGCCACGCCAGCCCCAACGAGACCGTTGTCCTTCCCAGAGATGTGCCCACAAGACGTGCTGCAGTCAAACTGGTTTTCATTCATTTAGTGGGAAATGAGGTAACTGGGGAACGTTGTGAGAGGTAGAAAGTCAGAGAAGCAGCTTGACCACATAGTAGGGATAATTTTTACCTTGCTTAGATGCAGATGGGATGTATAGTGATATCTGGTTGCTCTGTAAGGATTAAGATGGTTATAATAGAGATTAGGAGGAAGGAGGATTTAGCCTTCCTGCAGCTCTGAACCCAAGTTCAAGCAGAGGCTTCCACGTGCAGATCCCCAGATTTTACCTCCTAGGAGGCTAACTCCTTGTCAGGCCTCTTTGCAATAATATTTTCTATTAATTTGAAGCATCTTTTCCTTCTTCTTACATGTACTCATCACTTTCCTGCAGTTTCCATATGAGGATCAAACGCAAATGTTTCATAAAAGTGTATTACATGGATTTTCTGTGGTCTTTATTTGCTTGTGGTATTGAAAACTCACCGGTTTAGGCAAAGTTCCTTTTAAGGGACTGCCTTGAACTCCCCCAGTTTGCAGATCAGGCCTAGAGGTCAACACAAGGGAGAGAAGAAGTAATAAATGGGAGAGACAGGAAAGAGGGAAACTTTGGGGTATGGCAAGGGAATGGTCCGGGTGGGAAGATCCTGTTATACCGGAGTATGGCTAATTAGTACATGGATACAATAAGCTGAACTGACAACCAGCATCCTCCTAAACACCTGCAGCTAGCAATGCCTCAGCTCTGTTTTCAGCATCACCGGAGCTTTCCTGGCTCCTCCCTTCCTCAGCACAGCAATAAATCAAAGCTTGCTTTGAACACACTCTCCTCTCCGCAGCCCCCAGTAGAAAGAAAACGCCAAGGATCGTTAACGCACCCATCTTAGAAAGGTTTTCATGCCTGCAGTGTCGCAACTCAGTGCAGCGAGAGGTGGGCAGGAGGGCAGCCACCTCCCCAGGACACTTCTGCTGTCACTTGGGTGCGGGTGATGGCTCTGCCAGCACCCCGAGCCTGGAGATGCATAGGAGCATCACCTCCTCCACATCACATGGAGCAGGGCAAACCGTGGCAGCACTGATCACCCTGCCCCACGCCTCTGTAGGTCTGGGAGACCTCAGAAATGAAACAAGGGTGGGTTGGGGTAAGATACCCCCCAGGGAACCCCAATTGCGTGGGGCATCTCACCCTCCTCTTGAAGCAAAGGCATCAGCAGAGCGCACAGTGCCAGCTGGCAGAGCCTGGCCCACCATCAGATGCACCACCGTGGCCACCATCGTGTCAGTTCCAGCACAGCCCAGCTCGGAGCAAGGCCACCCCTCTTTGTTTGTAACCTGCCCTCTGCAAGGGCAGCTGTGGCTGTCTTATAGCCAGGGGACTCTGCTATAGTGTGTTATTGTGTTCAGTTTTGGGCCCCTCACTCCAAGAAGGACATGGAGGTGCTGGAGCGTGTCCAGAGAAGGGCAACGAAGCTGGAGCACAAGTGCTGTGAGGAGCGGCTGAGGGAGCTGGGGTTGTTCAGCCTGGAGAAGAGGAGGCTGAGGGGAGACCTCATCGCCCTCTACAACTGCCTGAGAGGAGGGTGTAGTGAGGTGGGGGTTGGTCTCTTCTCCCAAGGAACAAGTGATAGGATGAGAGGCAATGGCCTCAAGTTGTGCCAGGGGAGGTTTAGATTGGATATTAGGAAAAACTTCTTCACGGAGAGGGTTGTCAGGCATTGGAACAGGCTGCCCAGGGAAGTGGTGGAGTCCCCATCCCTGGAGGGATTTAAAAGACGTGTGGATGTGGTGCTTAGGGGGAACATGGTTTAGTGGTGGACTTGGCAGTGTTGGTTTACAGTTGGACTTGATGATCTTAAAGGTCTTTTCCAACCTAAATGATTTTATGATTCTATATACATACTCCTGCTATAGCATACGCAAACTGGGTCTGGGTGAAAAACTTTCTCAGCTCAGAGGAATACCTTGTGCTTAAAAGCCCTTCAGAGACATGCAGCTCTCAGGATGGGGATTGTCAGGAGCTGGAGCATCCCTTGGTGATCGCAGCATCACAGAGTCACAGACAGGTTGAGGTTGGCAGGTACCTCTGGAGGTCACCGTGTCCCCTGCTCAAGCAGGGCCACCTAGATTAGGTTGTCCAGGACCATGTCGCCCTTGCTGTTTTCTTCCAATGCTTTCGTCACCCTCTCACTACACTCTGCCCATTTTCATCCCCGGGCTCCTTGGCGCACAGCAGCTCACGTCCTTCCCTCTGCTCACCGTGCCCAGCACACCCCGGGGAGGCACAGCCCATGGCTGGAGGAGATTTGGGATGGAGATCTCCTGCACAACCTTTCTTTCACCATTAAATTGATATTTGGGAAGTCAGCATGGGCTGGGGTTAGCGGGGAGCGCTCAGTGAGTTGCTCTCCTCGGAGATGCCATCACTGCTGATAACAGATTGCTGCATGGGGCTTGCAACATCTCTCCCTCCCACCTCCACTGAAGGATGCTCAGCTGGCTCGCCGTGGCTCTGAGAGGCTCGGACATCATCTTGGAGGAGGCAGGGCGCGTGGTGAGGCACTTGCCCTGTTGGGATCCGTTTGCTCTAAAAAAAGGTTTAATTAGCAATAGTCATTGTTCATGCTGAGAGGTTAATACAGTCCCTGTATGGATTATTCATGAGATTTTAGAGTAGCTTCCATCAAAATCTTCTTTTTTTTATTTTCAGCTCAGCCTGAGCTAAGATTAGTGATGGTTGGAGAGACTGGAAATGGGGGCTCGAGGGGTGGCGTGGGGCTGCAGAGCAATTCGTGACAGCCAGGGTAAGCCTCTGCTCTCTGCCAGGGTGCCAGCCCCTGAAGGGGACATGGTCTTTAGGACACGAGCCCATCTCCCTTCTCTCTCTGTGGGCAATGCCCATGTCCCAGACCCTCTCTCTCAGGTGAGCGCTACCATTATTTCCATTTTTTCCACATCCAGCATTGCCAATTTCTTTTTCATCCCAAGTGCCACGATAGATGCTTTCTTTTCTCCTCCCAGCCTCCTGGGAATTGCCTACCTGCAATTGCACTCCAAATCCAGTCCTGGTCCCCTCAGCCCCTTGGCTGAGCCCTCAGATTGGGACCATCACAGAGCAAACTTCCCTGACAGCTCAGCTTGCACCATGGCACAAGCCCCTCTGGTCAAGGGCAAGCCATACTTTCATGGAGATCCTAAGGAACACCAGCGGACACCCTGGCTTCTGGTTTCTGAGCCCCACGGCGATGATCCCATTGACCCAGTTCAAAGCGGGGTCTCAAAGCCCAAGGATGAGCACAGATGGTCACCCTGGATCAAAAGGAGTATCCCCCCAAAGCTCCCCATGGAGCCCCCAAACCAACTCCAGTTACTCAAAGCAAAGCACAAGCAAAGACCTAGGAGACAGCATGCATCACGGGAACACCCTGTCCTTGACCTTCCCTGGGATGAAATAAGGAAGAAATATAAGAAAGAAGAAGAAATATAAGAAAGAAGAAGAAATATAAGGAAGAAGAAGAAATATAAGGAAGAAATGTTTTACACTGAGGGTGGTGAAGCACTGGCACAGGTTGCCCAGAGAGGTGGTGGAGGCCCCATCCCTGGAAACATTGCAGGTGAGGTTGGACGGGGCTCTGAGCAACCTGATCTGGTTAAAGATGTCCCTGCTCACTGCAGGGGGGTTGGACTGGATGGCCTCTACAGGTCCCTTCCAACCCAAAGCATTCTGTGATTCCATGATTCCATGATACTATGATGAGTCCCTGGTAGATCAGGTCAAGCCCAACCTGGTTCCTGCAGCTCTCCATCTTCCCTGCAGCCCTACATCCCCCTTGCAGCTGCCACCATTGCCGTGAAATCTCGTTGCAGCACTAAAATCACAGTGAGTCACTTGGCCAGACCCAGAGCACCATGCCGAGCAGCAAGGAGTCCCTGCATCCCTTGGTGGGGGATGCCAAATCCAGGCTGAGAGCGAGATACCCCGCTCCGGCCTCAGCAACGTGCGGCTGCGCAGAGGCAGGATTGCAGTCGGCAGCGCATGGTCCCCTGAGCCAGGGAAATGCAGCACCGTGTCTTTCACTGCTGGAGAGAGAGCTGGGACCTCGCTGGGCACAGAGACCAAATTTTCTCCTCCCTTCTAGAAGGGAGCCCATGGGCTCCGAGCTCTCAAGGTGGTGGCAGAGAAGCTCCTGTCATGCCATGGATAGGCACCAAGGTGACACCTTAGCATCACTTATTATATTATTCCAGTTTTCACTGTGTGACCCAGTAAATAATAAATCAGCTCTTGGGGTGCGGGCCAGCACTCCTGTGATTCCCATCTGAGCTCTCCACCACCTCCTGGGCTGATGGATGCTGCAGAGGAAGGGAGCCCAGGACAACCCTTTGCAAGAAAACCCAGGAGGTCTTACCTTTCCTGGGAAAGCACCTTTAAATTTTGTGGTAATTGCCCCTCTTTCCTCACTCCGTGTGGCACACGGCGCTGCTAATGAAGATTGAATAGAGCAGCAGCATCTGCACGCGAAGCTGCGGAGGATGGTAAATCTGGCTGCTTGTACTATGCACACGAACAACAAATCTAATTGCCATTTTGGAGCGGTGATTAGCACTGCAGCAAGCTGTCAGCCAGGGATGCCAAATAAACAGGGCACGGCAAAGCTGCCCTGGGAGCAAAGTTCACAAGGGAGCAAGAGGGGAGGAAGGACGGGGCGGCCGACGAGAGCAATGGGGATGCGAGATGCCGCGGGGTTGAGAAGCGGTGGCCTTTGCCCGTGGTGCCACCTCCCATGGGAAACCTCTCCTAGGGGTGGTGCAGGATCACAGCCCACCAAAACCTCTCTCCTCCCCGTGCCGTGCAGCGTTACGGATTCAGATGAGGTTTAGATATCCCTTAAACCCAATTAGGGGGAAAGGAAAAGCAGCCCCGGGATGCATCTCCCCTTGAGTCACCGTGCTGACCTCAGCCACGCACGAGGCTCCGGCTCCGCTTCTCTGCCCCTTGCGTCTCCCCTCTGCCTGTGAAGCATCTGGGATTAAAGGAAACTTTATTAATGGGCATTACAGGGGGAAAGCATGTGGCAGGAGAGGCGGCTAATCCTGCATGGCCGGAGGGAGGAGGGGGCTGTGGTGCACAAATCACAGCATCCGTAGCTTTTTTAACGCTGTTGGAGAACAGGCGTAGCCAAGCACGTAACAATCGAGGTTAAAATTCCATGCCATACTCAAGTAAACTGCTTTTTCCCCCAAAATAAAGCTTTTCCGTTTGCAAAACCCTCAACATTACTCTTGGCATTCAATCCACAAGCTGCAAAACTTCAAGTAGGGAAGGGGTGGTGTTTATTTCCCGTAACTCTCTGTGCTCAACGTCTCCTGCGCTTTATCAGCACCTAAGACCTTGACATTGGATAAGAGGCTGAGCCACAGACTCCCAGTGTGATCCTGGACAAGGTTTTTGGGCCCAGTTCTTAAAAAGCATCACTTTGACTCAGGATGAGTTCGTTGCCTTAATACCTCGAGGATGGGTCCTTATCCTTCATGAGTCTGAACGTTCTTCAGATATTTCCCCTCCTTCCAAGTTTATGTAGGTTTGTGCTTTGCTCGTAGCGGTAACAAGCCAAGAAAGTTCCTGCAGATGTTAAATTTTGGCACCCAAACAAAATTTTAGGAAAAGATAGCAGCTCCCCAGTGGTTTTGGGGTGGAGGTGAGGGCATTTGCCCTGCTTGGATGGGCTGAGAAAGGGAGACATTTCAGACATCACTTGGTCAGAGTGGCAGGCATGCTGGTTTTTCTAGAAATAACAACAAAATCTTACCTCTTGGAGACTTTTTGGGGGGATATTGGTGTTTTCCAGTGAGATGTTGCTACTTGCTGCCTGGAAGGGAAAAAGGAGCCACACTCCTGACTGACAACGAATAGCTCCAAATGCTGCGTACACCTACAAAATGCACACAGGTCAGGAACTGAAGGGCTGATCCAGCAAAGTCTGAAGTTTCAAGCAATCCCATGGCACCTGAGAAAATTCTTTAGGCACGTGCTTACGTCCCCTGGGTTTTCTGAAGTGTGAATTCACCTGAGGTCAGGCCAGGAAGGGTCCTTCATGCGCCCTGGAAACGTGGACATGGCTCAGTAGCCTTGGCACAGGGACACGGGTGACACAGGTCTTTCCCAAACACATGGGTTCATGCTCTTGCACATCCTCGGACCAGCCATGGATGTGAACCAACAGATGCTGTTCCGGCGGGGGATGCTCACGTGCACTCCAGAGGCATCGTTCCCTTTTAAGCAGCCTCAGCTGATGGCTGGCTCGTTTATTTTTGTTTATCTTAATTGAGCTGCCTGTGGTTGGAGTCAACTTCAGTTAAAAATACCCCACGTCTCTGATCAGCCCTGAACCGCTCCCTGGCTGCCACCGAGCTCTTGCTCCCCATAGGTCTCCAGCATCTCCCGCTTGTGTTGGCATGCCCCATAGCGAGCTGCGTGGTCCTCGGTAGACCCCACAGGTCTACTACCACGTAAAAGCATGGCCAAAGTCCATGACCTCTTGCTCTTCCCCCAAAACCTGGGGCATCAGAGGCTGAGGAGTTTGCTAGTCCCACCTCCAGCACTTCAACCCCTTCCTGCTCAGCCTTGCAGGAAAGAGCACGTGTTTTTCATCCTTTACAGTAAACAGAACCTTAATCCAGGCCTTTAAGTCCATCTAGATTTCGAAATAATTACAAGCAGCCTCCTAACTTGTACTAAGTTTCACTTAAGCCTTAATTTAATGGTTTATCTAGGGAGCAGGAAGTAAACTGGCTCTGCCAATTAGGAGCCATCTGTTTTCTCCTAATCTTTTGCAGGCTTCAGACCAGCGAGCAAGAACCACCACGGCTGGACCATCCCTTCTGCCAGTCGCAAACAACCCACCAGCTCTCTGCGGGGGGCTGCCTCCAGGGACCGTGTCCTGGGGTCTTCAGGGATGAGTGGCTCCTTCCAGCCCTGGGGATAGTGGTGACCATGGCAAGGTGTGGGTGGGTTGTGCTGGAGAGAGGTCAAGGACTGGCATGGGTTGGTGCTGGAGGGGAGGGAGATGCTTCATCAACAGAGACGATGGAGATGGTTGCTCTGAGCAGGACCCTACACCCTGATGGTACCTGGAGAAAGACCCTTAGAAGGTAGATGGATGGGACAACCCTGGGCAAAGAGGGATGGCCAGATTCCTCTTGCAGAAATAGCTGTTTCACACATCCCTTCTTACAGCAGCCCAAGGAGAAGGTGCCAAGGAGCATCCTTCAGCCTGGAGAGGTGACTGTGTCTGGGAGAGGAGCGGGGCTGCCAAAGACTGAATAATTCCCCCTGCCCAGAACAAGACACCAGGGACAACGATGTGTCCCCAAAGGCCAGCACAGGGAGGTGGCCTTCCCTGCTCCCATTCCCCACGTGCAGCAGCCTCCAGGTGAGGATGGACACTGGCAACCGGACCTGGCTCTGCTCCCAGGCCAGCTGGTCCCACGCCCTTGATGCATCACCAGAGTTGAGCAGTTCTAGCAGCTCTGAAGTTAATAATAACTTTGGATGTGATCACATCAGGCTTGCTCATCCCTAAAATCTTCTCCATGTAGCAAGGGTTTTTTTTAAAACCTCTATTCTAAGCCCAGCATAAAAGCCATCTGGGGGCTGCTGAGAGGTATCTGCCCTCCCTGGCGTAGGGACCCTGTGGAGATGACATCTCCCTCAGCTCCCACATCATCAACAGAGAGGTCCCCCGGGGAGATGACTCAGAAAAATGTCTTTGAGAAGTCAAAAGCTGGGGGCTCTCCATGCCCCCCCTCCCATGCAGCAATTTCAGAGCAGCCCTTGCTTTGATTCACCGAAGGTTTCATCGCAACCTTGATGAAGCTTGTTGGGGTTTTATACGCCAACCATTAACCAACAATAAAACAGCAATAACAGAAAGATCATTTACCAGATGTTATCACCTCCCTCATCTGCATTTTCTCCTGCAAAACTGTTCTGGCTGCAGCATTTTGCTCAGGTACCACCTCTGCTGCCCTGCTCACCACGGCACAGGTCTCTCCGGTGGTAGAGGAATCCCACCCTGCTTGGGTGCAAGGCTTGAGGAGCAGCAGAGGGAGAAGAGCCGGGGCTCTGCCCCAGCCCAGGCTTGGGAAGCTTTGGAGGGCGGTTGCCTTGTGGGTCATTCATGACTTTGATTCATGGTGCTAGAGATGCTCCTGCGGGAAATATCAGGTTGCCAGCTCTGCTGACTCACACCGCTGCTTTCGACAGCAATCCCTCCCTGCAAGCACCTTCCCCACCCGGCTGGGAGCCCTGGCTCCAACACCACCTCCTACCCCACCAGTTTTTGCTAGACATGGACAAGGCTGACAGCTATCAAGGGCCCAGGAGACCAGTCAGGGCTCTCCAGCCTGCTGGCTGCCACCACGTTCTCCTAAAGACCTCATAAATGGGATCTCTTGGTGTAATTTGGGCTGAAGGACAAAGATGTTGGCCAGGGGTGGTGTGGGAAGGTCACTGAAAGACTTGGAGAAGGCTTGGAGACATCACCATGGATGGGGAGAGGCAGGGAAGTTCTCCATGCGTGGATAGTGCACAGCCCCAGCCCTGCCATTCACATCTTGCAGATTGAAGGCAAAAAGCTCGGAGCTCACCACACCTCTGCCTGGTGTTGGCTGCTCCAAGCACAACTCCACGAGACCTGCCCACGTGGGGTGGCAGGGCAGCTTGTCCACCCCACACCTACCCAGAGCTCTGCTGCAACCACATGGTGACGAACCCAGGCCCCCAGCCACCGTTTTGGGGCAGCATTTATCCCCCAGAAAGAGTTGGCATTGCTGGGCTGAGTCCTGCCCACAACCATGCAAGCCCAACACCTCCTCTTTCCACTTGCACATCACACCTTTCTCCCAATAGCATCCACAAAACCACCCTGTTGCCCTTCTGAACCCCCCTCTTCCTCACGATGCCACCAAGGACAGTGTCCAAGGCCACAGCATCACTGGTAGGTCCCTCCCTGTGCCACCTTGCAATGCAGGACAACACCTGGGGTGGCTTCATGGACTGCTCTGCTGGGACACGTTTTGCATCACCTTCATTCGAGCAACTTATTCCCTGGGTGAAACTCAGGGGCGGGTCTGTCCTTGCTGGGCTTTAGTTTGTGAGTCTCCTAAGACGTGTTTTGAGCCAGCAGATCACTGTGGTTCGTAAAAGAAAATGGGATTCATTTTTCTCCCCGGGTTTTTGCTGGGGTTTCAGTCCGCAGGGCCAAGCCAAAGCCCTTGATGTTTTACAGCTCTCACTAATGCACTGGTGCTTCCCAAAGCAAACTATTTATGACGGTGCCACAGAAGGGAAGGTGGAAGGTCCCCACGGCAAGTTATTTATAATCCTGCCGGTCGCTGGCCTCTGCTTTTCTCCTGAGCATTTCTTCTGCAGGCAGGAGGCAGGAGTTTTTAAACATTGCAATTAGCTCTGTTGTCACTCCTTGCTCAGAAATCATCATCAAATCTCCCTTAGGAAGAAGTCACCATAAACCTCATCTGCTGAGCCCAGGTTCATCGCAGGGGAGCTGCTGGATGCTACACTCATCAGCCCTCCCAAATTCAAGGTAGCCCCAAATACCATGAAAATCCTGTGGCCCGTGGGAGCTGAGGAACATTTAGGGTCTCTGGGGACTACGGGACACTTAGGTCTCATGCTCCCCTTTGCAGAGGTCTTACATTAGGTTCTCCTTGTCTGCAAGGAGGCCACGTTTGCCCAGTCCCCATCCAGAGCAGGACTATCACGGGTGAGGGTCACCTCCGTTCACCTTCTTCCAACAGGGAGTCTTGGTATGGCCAGTTTGCAGATGACACCAAGCTGAGTAGGGCAGTTGACATGCCTGAGGGATGGGATGTCATCCAAAGGGACCTGGACAGGCTGGAGAGGTGGGCCTGTGCGAACCTCATGAGGTTCAACAAGGCCAAGTGCAAGGTCCTGCACCTGGGTCGGGGCAACCCCCGATATCCATACAGGCTGGGGGATGAGGGGATTGAGAGCAGCCCTGCGGAGAAGGACTTGGGGGTACTGGGGGATGAAAAGCTGGACATGAGCCAGCAGTGTGCGCTCACAGCCCAGAAGGCCAACCCTGTCCTGGGCTGCATCCCCAGCAGCGTGGCCAGCAGGTCGAGGGAGGGGATTCTGCCCCTCTGCTCTGCTCTGCTGAGACCTCACCTGGAGCCCTGCGTCCAGCTCTGGGGTCCTCAGCACAAGGAGGACATGGAGCTGTTGGAGCGGGTCCAGAGGAGGCCACAAAAATGCTCCGAGGGCTGGAGCCCCTCTGCTCCGAGGCCAGGCTGAGAGAGTTGGGGCTGTTCAGCCTGGAGAAGAGAAGGCTGCGGGGAGACCTTAGTGCGGCCTTGCAGTGCTTCAAGGGGGCCTCGAGGAAAGATGGGGACAGGCTTTTTAGCAAGGCCTGTGGTGACAGGACAAGGGGTGATGGGTTTAAACTAAAGGAGGGCAGATTTAGGCTGGATAGAAGGAAGAAATGTTTTCCACTGAGGGTGGTGAAGCACTGGCAGGGGTTGCCCAGAGAGGTGGTGGAGGCCCCATCCCTGGAAACATTCCAGGTCAGGTTGGACGGGGCTGTGAGCAACCTGATGTGGTTAAAGATGTCCCTGCTCAGTGCAGGGGGTTGGACTGGATGGCCTCTAAAGGTCCCTTCCAACCCAAACCCTTCTGTGATTCTGTGATTCTATGATTCTATGGCAGCTGAGTACATCTTACGCTGCCTTTTTTTTTCCCTTTAGACTCCGGAGGCCACTTATGCCGCCTGAATAATGCAAGCCCAGGTCCTACCGCAGTGTTTCAGCAGCTGGAAGTCAGAAATACCCTGAGGAGGCAGCGTGCAGAGACCTCCCCAGCTCATTGCACCAGCTTGCTGGGTGGGAGGAGCCCCTGGAGCCTTTTCCATGGACCCACCCTAAGCACTGCTGGACCTGGTCTCCCCCCAGAGCAGATCCCAGCAGGACCCGCCATCCCCACATCCGTGCTGTGGGATGCAGCATGGTAGGGTAATGTTTTTGCAGGTCTGTAGCACTCCAGGGACACCAAATTTGGGTGGCCACCACTGAGCACCCCAAGGGAAGCCCAGCTGGGACTACGCAACACCTTCACCCTCGGCTGATGCCAAAACCCAGCTCCATGACCCAGCAGATGCAGCACAGGCAGAGACGGGGGAAGTGAGGCTGCAGCATCCCACCGCGTCCCCCCCCACTTTTTATCCTCCATGGGCATTTTTTAATTTCCCATAGCAGGAAGGAAAAGGATTCGCAACAGCCTCCAGCCCATCTGTGCTCACAGCTCCAAGCGCTAATTTCCACAGCCTCAGGCGGGGAGGTCCATCACCATCGTCATCATCATCGTCACAGCTCCATGGGGGCCCAGGTCAGCCTCCTCCATTCAAGGATGGAGAGGGAAACCCCCAGGAGCAGGTTGCACCAAGCGGGTGTCCCTGTAGCAATGTCCCCAGGTGACATCCCTGTCCCCAAGGATGCCTGTCCCTCTGTCCTGCCCTCACCACGGCCACAGGAGGAGCTTTGAGTTCAGCTCTGCCATCAGACATCGAAACTTCACAGCTCCAATGCTCAGGGTGCCCGGGAGCCGCAGCGCGGAGCTTTAATTAAATATTCTCAAGGTGCCGTGTGCTATCGCTGGTGAGTGTGTAATTTGTCATGTCTCCATTATTAATTGTCAGCTCCGATATGAGTAATCGTGCCCCCCCACGCACAGTCCCAAGCTCGGGAAAATTTATAGCTTTTTATTTGCTTGGTGTAGTAGCAGGAGCTCAGCTGGCTGGCAATGAAAAATATCCAGGGCAAGCACATGCCGGAGCCGCAGAGGGAGCACGCGGTGGCCCGTCAGCTGCGTGCTCTCTAATTGCATCACTCCCTTTGCTTCCGCTTGACTTGATAATTTGGGATGATCCAAGCAGCTTCGCATCAGCCATCGCCTGGGTATAAAGCTCAGCCTGGAGCGGCGCGGGGTAGCGGGAGGTCGGCTCCCCCCATGAGCCCCGCCGCCGTCCTGCTTGCCCTCTCCGGCACACCATGTCATTAGCGTGGTTTCCAACCTACTCGTTAAACTCTGGAAATGGATTTGACACCCTGAAAAGCATGAAATAATAGTTCTCCGAAGCAATACAAAAAGATAAACAGGCCTGAAGGGCTCTGGGAGGGGGTGTTTCTGCAACAAGAGGAGAGACGATACAACCGAGGAGCACGTCAGAGCCCTTCGCCTAATTACCCGTGCCGCAGCAGCCAGAAAACGTTGGGCAGATAATTAAACAGCATCGCTGTTATCGTCCGACTTAGCCGCACCGGGAGAGGGGGAATCGGTGATGGACAGCGGTGGCTCTCCGCTGCAGCCCAACAATCCTATTTATTATCCTTTTTGTATGGATGTTAATGGCTTATGTTGCCTTATTAAACATACGCACTCTCACCGATACAGACTGGCCCTGCTCTTGGTGATGGGTGGGAGAGATGCGGTAGATAAAATGCACGTGAAATTTTATGGGGACTTTTTTCCCCCCGCTTTTGGCAGCTCGAATACACAAATGGGGTCCGTTTGCCAGGATTAAGAAATCCTTCTCAACGTTAAGACTAACTGGACCCCAACCACACCTCCAACAGCCTTCCCCTCCGCTCCTGCTCCCCTCCAGGCTTGCACGCCGCCTGACCTCCCCAACCCGTGTCCAGGTCCTGCTACAGACCCATCTCCCGAGGGGTGGATGGAGGTGGGCAGCCCGATCCTCCAGCCGAGGTCCCACCTTGGTGTTTCCATCTCCAGCACGCGCTGCATCCTCCCACCAGCTGGGGGGCTGCACGGCGCGGGGAGATGTAAAGCCTACCCCAAACATGGGACAGCAGAAGCACCAGCAAAGCAATTTACTCCAGGACATGTAGCTCCTTGGTCCCTAAACCCTCCGGCTCCCTACAGCTCTTTTTAGCAGGCGAAGAATTTACGAGACCCTTGCGACGCATCACATCTGCATGTCCGGGTCCGCAGCCCCCAGCCCCAGCCAGACCTCGAGCATCACCCCTTTGCAAGGGGGAAAACCTTGCGATCGCCCCATTCCCAGCCGATGCTGCCGTGCCACCCCGTGAATTACCTCCCGAGCCCAGACTTGCCGCAGGGCTGCCGTGGGGCTGTGGGACCCACTGGTTGGCCAGCCTGCTCACCACCAGAGCCACGGACAAGAGCAAAACCGGAGAAAAGAGCCCAACCAGACCATGACGCACTGGGTTTGCTGGTACGCGACCCTGCAAGCCCGGAGCACAGCTGGCACAGCTCCCAAATCACATCTCCACGGCTCAGCGTGAGGCTCCTATGAAAGCCGGGCAGACAAAGAGCTCATCCCTTTCCTTTCTGCTGAAGCAGAGCCGCTTCTGAGCTGTTTGCAGCCGGTTGATGTATTAATGCCCAGCTTCAGCAGAGCAAGGCTGCGGGAGGAGAAGAGCTCAGAGCCGTCAGCCCCGTTTTCAAAGCCCCAACCAAGGTGTCCTCACCCTGGGATGAATCATTTACAGCGGGTAGCAAGAGGGTTGGTTTGCTTTTATCTGGGGGTGTGAGGACCCTTTTGAAACAGCACGGGACCCCCTGATGTGCAAACACGGACTTGAATGCCTCTGATCAGCCCCAGCCCGTGATTATTCTGCAACCTCGGTAGCACAAGAGTCCCTTCCCCACATGATCCCATAAATTCATTTAATCTCCTTTTCTCTCTGCGCCCCGGGTGGGTGTCTGTGCCGCCCCTCGGGACCATCTGCGGGAATGATCCCATTTGACCCCATCATGATGGGGACAAGTCCCCCCCCATGCCAGGGATGGGGCCACCCTGAGTCACGGGGCAGTGACTTTTGGGGACCACATCCAGCTGGCACAGCTCCCCGCTTCTCCTACATCTGAGGGGGATAAAACCTCCCAAAATCAGGAGGCTCCCAAGCTTTCCGGGGATGGAGAGTGCCATGGAGAGGACTCTGACTCCTTGGGAGGGTCAAGCCCACGCAGGCAGAGGAACACCGCAGGCAAAAACGCTGATGCAAGCAAATCCAGCATGCCATCAGGAGGAAGACTCTGCCCTCCGGACTATTTTTGGCTTGTTTTTCTTAACTGTGGAGCCACTGATCTATGATATTGTCGCTGCTGTGACTCTGCAGTTGGAATTGCATCAAGCCAGAGTTGGAGAGAGGGTTGCGCTTGAGTCTCAGGGGACCGGTAATGGGAGAGAGCCCTTCACCTCCTGTTTAGACTTTAATGCCCATCCAGGTTATTCATTATTTATTGCTAATGTATTTATAGAGCATTACTAGCAGGCACGGTGCTTTGCAGACGTTTGGGGAAAGGTCCTCTCTCCTTCGGATATCGCGGTATGATAGAGCGGTTAAACACAACACGGGCTCTGCTGACCCCGTTGCCTTTGGACCCGAGCCTTGACGAGCTGGAGGGGACATCTCCCCCCTCCTGGGTCTTGTGGCTTTTCCATGGGTGCTTTTTTCCTGCTGGGCCGCTGTAGCATTTGCTCCGTGCATTTGTTGGGTCCTGGATACACAACAAAGCCAAGCCTGGCTGCAGGCACCCAAAGCACCCGCTCCCTGACGCCCATTAATCTGCACCCTTGCTCTCAACCCCGGGGGCTGCAACCCGGTGAAGCGAGCTGGCCATCGCCATCCAGCGCTGCAGGGTTTCATTTACGTGGGGTGAAAACCACCCTGATGACTCCAGGTCCCACGCCCAGGGGGTCCCGGTTCACTGCCTTCGCTTGCCCCCTGCCTCTCCCTCTACAGCTCACCAGGAACCATCTCCGCAACCCAACAAATACCACGATGACCACGACCAGCCCCCGCGGACCTGCCCACCCGCCGCTGCATTCGCAAGTCCGTAATGTCTAAATGCAAAAATCTTTGATACCATCTTAAAATATGCACCAATTAGCTCCGCGGGTCCGATTCCACCCGCCTCTCTGGATGCTGATGAACCAATTAGCAGAAGCACAGTGGGCTGAGACCCTGTGGGATGGGAGGTGGCTGCGCTACAAAATGACCCTCACCATCCTCTAATCAAGTGGTATATGGGATCTGGGTGCTCCCTGCCGGGACGTACGGACACGGGAGCTGTGGAGCAAGAAAAGGAGGTGGCGCGAAGCAGCCGGCCGGTGGTGGGTCTCTGCTGGTGACCACTGATCCCAGGGATGAGCTTCTGCCTGCAGCGATAACCACAGCCAGCCACAGCCCGCAGGGACGTGCCCTCCCTGCCTTGTTTTGTCTGCCCGTCCTGGCCTGCCTTTTATTTCCCACTTTTTATCTGCTCGTGTGGAGCAAACGGGATGGGGGAAGGTGGTTTCTGCCGGGTCATGGGGAAACAGCTGGGCCATGGGACCAGGGAGTCCCAGCCTGACCTCCAGCCCCAGCGCCCATCACGTCTTTGCACCATCCCTGGAGCAAGACACAAAATCTGGGACTTATTCTCTCATTCTCCTGCATCCTGGGGACTGTCCCACATTGGGCTAAAAGCAGATTTTTACAAAATCTTTTTGCAATCCCAAGAGGGTTCAGCAAGGGAGGGAGAGAAATCACCTGGGACGAAGCAAAACCTGAAACAGGACCTCTCGCTTCAGTGCCAAACCCCTTGCAAATAGAGGTGGGAGGACTTTTCTGAGTGAAAGAAGTGTTGTTTCCAATGGCTTCACATAGAAAATGTCAGAAGAAAATATTCCTCATTTTCCATCATTTTTCCCAGGATCCTCTCCCAGAGAAATGAGCAATTCCAGTGTTACAGGTGTGAATTTTAAAGGGATGCTGTGCTCGGCTGCTGCCAGCGTTTGCTGAGCAAAGGTTAATAGCCGGCTTCAAATGCTGCAATTTACAGATTATGGGATTTCTTAGCAGTGAAAGGGCTGCTCTTACACTGGCCGGAGAGCATCAATCTGCCCCGAAGCCCATGGCCAGGGCAGAAAACCACCGGTTGAAAGGGACCATCAGGAACAGCAAAAAGAACCCCAAAAGGGAGCCACAAGCAGCAGAAATGCCCCATCCAAGAGGGCAGAGGAGGCAGAGAGGCACCGCACAAGGCGAGCTCCACTGTGCTCCTTCCCCCTCCGTCCCGACACATGTCACGATGATATCGCAACCGGCACATCAGCTCTTCCCCACCGCAGATGCCCGGGGCGGTGCAAGGCTGTGCCAGAGCATCCCCCCTGCAAAGGCAACTCAGCCTTTGCGCTTGCAGAGCAAGACTTGAAAATGTGGTCGGGAGAAGCAGAGAGGCCAGAAAATTAATTTTTTTTTTTTAAATCTTCTATTATATCTTCAGATCTTCCCTTTTAACCATGCCTGTGTGACGGGGGAGACAAAGGGTCATGGTTTTAACGCTGTTAATTGCCAATCTAAGGCTGGTGAGCACCAGAAGCGTTTCTGAGCCATCCACGGTCTCCTGCTCCGCTGCCCTCAGCACTCCTCCGTCGTGGAAGGGTAGGCAGGGAAACGCTGGGACCATGAGGTGCCTTACACCCAAAGCCGTGGCTTTCATGCTGTCCACAAATCGCAAGCAAAAATACATGGACGATTACAGAGCCCAAGACTCCAGGGCGGTGTGGGGAGGAGGAGAGCCTTCGGCCTCGTTTCGCAGCAGCAGGAAACGAGGAGGGATGGAGGGGGAAGGAACGATGCTCTTACCGCGAGAAGGAGCCGGCCAAAGTATTTAATGCCTTTTTGTTCCAGCCTTCGCTGAAAAGCCATCTGCAATCGGCCAACAAGAGCAGCACCAGCGGCAAAGGAACCAGGGTGGGACGCAGTGGGAGAGGAGCGGGAAGCCCAAAGGGCTTCAAGTCTGAAGCGGAGCCCTGCTTGCGCATCCCCGGGCTGCAAAACCAAAAATAACACGAGCCATCACTGAAGAGGGGGAAGGAGAAGCAACATCACAGAGCAGGTGGCTTCACACTGGTTACTGAAGATACGGCACAAGTAATCGATTCTCTTTGGAAGCCTTCAGAAGATAACGAGGCGATGAGTAACGGTCTGTATTGATTTGTAGGAACAAATCGCATCAGCCCAACCTAATCTCATCCTGCGACATGGCGATGGACTCCTGGCACTGGGGCCATGCAGATCTCCCGGCCTTTAATGGCAAGAAGCCTTCGACGCCGCTTCAAATGCAGAATTATGGTCTGGGGGAGATGGTGTAGGAAGACCCAAAACCGATCCGAGCCCAACAGCGGGGCTTGAAGGGGAGTGCGTGTTTGAGGGACTCCAGGAACCAGTGTGACCATTAACAACTGGGAATGAAGGGTATCAACCCGGTGGTCCACGCCAAGATGTCAGGACTGAGACTGCAGACTGGTAAAAAGGGTGGAAAACCGATCCAGGGCCATCCTGCAAGGACACGGGGATGTTGCTAGAGAAGAGATGAACATGCAGGACCAACAGGATGGATGGCAAGAGGAGACCATAAATCCAGAAGTGACCCATCCTTTTGGGGATGGAGGAAGATGGGGGTCTCCTTCTGCTCCACGGGGTGCCTAAAGGCTCAGTTTAGGACTCTGCACTTCAGGAAAGCTATGACCCAACTGGAGAGAGGCCAGAAAACAGTGGCGGTGAAGAGAAAGAGGGAAAAATCCGTCCTCCACACCTGCATCTGAAAGGACAGAGGTCCCAAGCTGGTTTGGGGCTGGACCAGACTAAAACGAGGAGCAGAGATGCTAAAGGTGGAAAGGAGGAGCAGAAGGACAGCAAGGTGCAGGGGAGGAGCAGTCGCAGACCCCAGCACAGCCCCAGCCCCAGCTCCCTGATGGTTCACAGCTTTCCTGGGATGATGGTTGCATCCAGATCCAGTGCTGGGACTTCATCAGGCCACCCCAGTCCAGCACCAGCCATCCCTGGGGAAGTCCAAGATGCTTGCAGCAGGCAAGGAGGGCACCATCATCCCACCAAGCAGGAGTCCCCAAGTCCCCAAAGCCACCCTGCTGCAGTATGCCACCCAGAGCACAAGTGTCCTCCAAGCCTTGGAGCATCTCCACCCTTCTAAATCAAAGCGTTCAGCTCCCTTTCAGCTGCAGAGACCCCTAATGTCACTCACTGACCATGTTTTGTGGCTTTTGGAGAGGGAGCAAAGGCGCCCTGCGTCAGCCTCAGTTTTTACGGCAGATCATAGAATCATAGAATCTTTTAGGTTGGAAAAGACCTTTAAGATCATCAAGTCCAACTGTTAACATAGCCCTGCCAAGTCCACCACTAAACCATGTCCCTAATCACCACATCCACACGTCTTTTAAATCCCTCCAGGGATGGGGACTCCACCACTGCCCTGGGCAGCCTGTTCCAGTGCTTGACAACCCTCTCCGTGAAGAAGTTTTTCCTAATATCCAATCTAAACCTCCCCTGGCACAACTTGAGGCCATTGCCTCTCGTCCTATCACTTGTTACTTGGGAGAAGAGACCAACCCCCACCTCACTGCACCCTCCTCTCAGGCAGTTGTAGAGGGCGATGAGGTCTCCCCTCAGCCTCCTCTTCTCCAGGCTGAACAACCCCAGCTCCCTCAGCCGCTCCTCACAGCACTTGTGCTCCAGACCCTTCCCCAGCTTCGTTGCCCTTCTCTGGACACGCTCCAGCACCTCCATGTCCTTCTTGGAGTGAGGGGCCCAAAACTGAACACAGCACTCGAGGTGCGGCCTCACCAGTGCCCAGCACAGGGGCACCATCACTGCCCTGCTCCTGCTGGCCACACCATTCCTGATACAAGCCAGGATGCCGTTGGCCTTCTTGGCCACCTGGGCACACTGCTGGCTCATGTTCAGTCGGCTGTCGACCAACACCCCCAGGTCCCTCTCTGCCCAGCAGCTTTCCAGCCACTCATCCCCAAGCCTGCAGCGTTGCATGGGGTTGTTGTGGCCCAAGTGCAGGACCCGGCACTTGGCCTTGTTGAACCTCACACAATTGGTCACAGCCATCGATCCAGCCTGGCCAGGTCCCTCTGCAGAGCCTTCCTACCCTCACGCAGATCGACACTTCCACCCAGCTTAGTGTCATCTGCAAACTTGCTGAGGGTGCCCTCGATCCCCTCGTCCAGATCATCGATAAAGATGTTGAACAGAACCGGCCCCAACACTGAGCCCTGGGGAACGCCACTCGTGACCGGCCTCCAACTGGATTTAACTCCATTCACCACAACTCTCTGGGCTTGGCCATCCAGACAGTTTTTTACCCAGCAATGAACCCTCGTCCTCATCACTGTTCAGTTCCGCTCACAGAGCCCCGTACCCACAAGGACACCTGGGAAGGTGGGGTGGTCACAGAGGAGACGCGCCCCCTGCGCCGGGCAGGAGCTTGTCACCATTCCCCCCTACACCTTAAGTCACGGTGTTCATCCAGGTGGAGAGAGGATAGGGAATCCTCCGTATCGTGCGTCTGTCCCTAAGCGGAGGAGTTCCTCTACCTGGGCACACCTCCGAGGAGCCACAGAGAAGGACTAAAAAATGCCGGGATTTTTGCAGCTCAGCAGATGAGAGCTTGCCAGAACCTCCACGCAAAGCGATAGACCTGGCCCAGCGACTGCTTTGTTTTCCAGAGCGCTATCGATTCGTTAAATATAGCAATTAAATGTGATAAATGGGCCCCCAAAGTGTTATTTTGGGGGAGAGGAGGCTCCATCCCTGAGTGCTGCAGCGCTGGCTCAGCACGACCCACTGTGCACATCTGGCTTCTCCCCACTCCCCCTCCTCTGGTGCGAGGGTGGATGCTGCCCCACGCTTAAATATTTGATGGCACACAATTTATTTGACATATTCCCAAGTCTGTTCTTCTCCCCCTGCCCCTCGCACGAGCTCCTTTGCTTTCTCTGGCTGCTCTTAGACGCTGTCACTTTAAATACAGGGTTTGCCTAATTTCTGGGAGCACAGCAAAGGGTGGCCGGGAGCAGCTTAAGCCACCCAGTCACATCAGCATCCCAAATTTCTCTGGTCCCTGCAAAATTCAGGAGAGCTTCAGGGAGGGGGAATCCCAAGGGAGGGAAAAAAATCCTTTGGGAAAAAGGGCAGGATGAGAGATGAGGGCAGGGAGGAGGAGAAAAATCAAGATCCGAGAGAAAACGTGCCGAGGATGGTGTTTATTTAATGCAATCCCCAGCTCAGGTCCGCAGAGGTATTTAGGCACCCGAAGAGGGTCCAGCACCTAAATCCTGCTGCTGACCGCGCTGCTGTGCATCGCTCCAGCGCCCGAAAATCCCGTGCCCACCCCAACGCCATCGGCAGCCCCCCGGGATGGCGGTGAGATGAAGGCAGGCTTTGCAGCAGAGGTAATATCTTTTATTAGCCCAGCGGCTACAATAAAGAGAAAATAAAGCTGGGAGCGTCCAAGGGGCCAGCGCTGCGTGCCCGACGCTGGTCAGGTTTTTTCCAAGCTGGTCTAATAAAAGCGATGACCTCCCTGTCCCTCAGCATCGCCTCTCCCGGGAGCACGGGGCCATCCCGGTGGCTGGACCCCATGACTCCCCGCAAAGCTGGGGATGGGATGGGGACCCACGAGGGATGATGCGACCGAGTCCCGAAAAGCAAAAGCAGCGATAACTTGGAGGCAGCGGTGCCAACCCTGCCTGCGCCTCTCTCCAGGCTGCAACGCTCAGGGATGCTGCAGGGTGTCCAGCTTGCGGGGCAGGTTGGGGAATGGGGAGCGGGGCTAGAAGGGGACCGGGAGAGCCCCCAAATCCTCCCCGGGCTGGAAAGGGACCGTAACAGCCTCCATCCCCTCCCCAGGGCTGGGATCGGGGGGGACCGCAGCAACCCCCAACTCCCCCCCTGCTGGGAAAGGACCGGGACAGCCTCCAAATCCTCCCGGGCTGGAAGGGGACCGGGACACCCCCAAAACCTCTCTGGGGCTGGAAAGGGACCGGGACACCCCCAAAACCTCTCCCGGGCTGGAGGGGGACCGGGTCAGCCCTCAACCCCTCCGGGCTTGATGGGGACCGCGATGTCCCCTAGACGGTCCCCGGGCTGGAAGGGGACCGGTACAGCTCTCAACCTCTCTCCGGTGCTGGAAAGGGACCGCGACATCCCCGAATCCCACTCCGGCTTGAGCGGGGAGCAGGACAGCCCCCAAATCCTCCCCGGCTTGGAAAGGGACCGTGACAGCCCCCAACCTCTCTCCGGGCTGGAAGGGGACCGGGACACCCCCCAGAAAATCCTCCCCGGGTTTGATGGGCACCGTGACATCCCTTATCCCCTCCCCGGGACCCCG
>VYZW01031990.1:107874-128925 GCA_013401315.1 Balaeniceps rex
AGGCAGGCGCGGGCAGCGGGCAGCGGGCGCTGGCTGCCCTGGCTGGGGTTCGCCTTGCTGCCGCTGGCCGTGTCCCCCGCCGCCGCCCCCGGGGGTTGCCCGTCCGCCTGTTACTGCGTGGCCACCCCGGAGCTGGTGCAGTGCCGGTACGAGAGGTTGGAGGAACCGCCGAGGGAGCTCCCGGCCACCGTGCACAACCTCAGCATCGCCGGCAGCAACCTGAGCGTGCTGCACCGCGCTGCCTTCGCTGCCCGCCCGCTGCCAGACCTCCGCCTGCTCCGCTTGCGCCACGATAACATCCAAACCATCGAGGACATGGCTCTGCAAGGGTTGCCCGCCCTACGCACCCTCGACCTGAGCCACAACCCGCTGCTCTCGGTGGCCGCCGGTGCTTTCGCCGGCGTGCCGCTGCTGCATACGCTGCAGCTGAACCAGGCGCTGCTGGCCGCCCCGTTGGAGGAGCAGCTCGCCTTGGCCCTGCGCAACCTCAGCCTGCGGCGCTTGGAGCTGGCGGGCAACGCGCTGTGGGCGCTGCCGGCCACCCTGCTGCCCGCCGGCCTGGAGGAGCTGGACCTGCGGAACAACTCGCTGCAGCGGCTGACGGCCGCTGAGCTGCGGAGCCTGGAAGCGCCGGGGTTGCAGGGGCTGCGGCTCACGTTGGGGGCCAACCCGCTGAGTTGCGACTGCGCCCTGCGCCCGTTCCTCACCTGGCTGCGCACCGCCACCGCCCGCGTGCCCGACGCCCACAGCCTGCGCTGCGCCGGACCGCTGCCGCTACGCGGGGCTGCCCTGCTGCGCCTGCGGCCCGAGGGGCTGGCGTGCACGGCCGCCGAGGGCGGCGAGCCCGGTCAGCTGGAGACGGCCTCTTACGTCTTCTTTGGCATCGTGTTGGCCCTCATCGGCATTGTCTTCCTCATGGTGCTCTACCTGAACCGCCGTGGCATCAAGCGTTGGCTGCACAACCTGCGCGAGGCGTGCCGCGACCAGATGGAGGGCTACCACTACCGCTACGAGCAGGATGCCGATCCCCACCGTACCAGCGCCATCGGCACTCCCGGCCTCTGACGGCATCCCCGGCATCTGCCCGCCATGCCGCCCCTCGACACCTCCACTCCCGGCATCCGCCTCGCCCCAGCCCTGTCCCCATCCCCTCGCCATGGCACCACCGAAAATCAGCTTCTGAGGCTGAGCCGGCCTCGGGGATGGGTGCTGGGGTGCGTCAGAGTGGGGGGCACCCTCCCCGGCGGGCTCCGGACCGGCTCTACCTGCCCGTGCCCTAATCGATCCCGTAGTGCTGATTCCCGCAGGGGACCGGGCTGGATCCGTTCCCCCCATCCCAACGCCCGCGGGCAGGGGGAAGCGCATCCGGATCGGCCCCGCGGGATGCCGGCACGCGCAGTCCCGGTGCTCCTGGGAGGATTATGGGCTGCTTCCCACACCTCCTCTCCAGAGGCAGGTTTCTTCGGCAGACCGCGGGATGCCACGCTGCCGGCGGGGCTCGGCACTGCGCGCGCGTGAGTGTTTGCTTGGCACATCCCAGAAGCAGCGGGCGATAGCTGAAACTGTCCTCCTGGATGTTCCTGGAGCCTGGATTTGACTTTGACCATGTACAGCTCTCTTTCCTATTAGACTTCTATTTGACAGATGCAAAACTTAACTTGATTTTTTTTCTTCTTTTTTTTTCTTTTTTTCTCCAAACACAGAGGAAAACACACCGTCCAGCCGCTCCCCCCGCGAAGCGATGTCCTTTTCCGAGCCCGTTTATCCATTTGGTTTTGTTCGATGACATTTCCAGCTCTTCCCAGGCACAAACCGATGCAGCTGCGTAGGAAACGCCTCCGCCGGCTGCGTGCATGTTCCCCGGGGCACGCGGGGGCAGCCCGGTTCTGACTCTAAAATATATCCTAGACTAGGCTGTCTCAGCACTTTGTAATTTAAAACGAGCGAAGCAAAACCTCTTGACCTAGTTCACCTGCCCGTGTTTGCTTTAGAACCGTGCCTGTTACTATATCCTAGAGCAAATATATCGAAAGCTGCATCCACTCTATCGTCTATTTTCTATAAAGCTTCTTGCAATGATTTCTGAACATCCCTGTCATGGTTTAACGCGCTGAGGCAACGTCGTTGCGGTCGGTTTGCCGGAGGAAGGTAACTGAAGTAGCTGCGGGCTCTGTAGTTTTGCTGCTGCTTAGAAACTTCTTTTCCTGGGCTGGTTTGGTGGCCAGGGATGCAGAGAGGTTTTGCACGGCTCGTGCACAGAGCTCAGGCTCTGCCGGTCCCGATCCTTCCCTGGTAGCAGGACAGGGGCTTGGGAAAATTATCCAGGTAATAGGTTTCTAAAGTATTTTTTATCTCCTGGGTGTTTTGGTACCTCATTCATGAGACACCGGAGTGCCGAGCATCTACAGATGTGGGGAGAGGCGGCGCGGGGCTGCGGCTCGCAGCATTTCCCGAAATGAAGCCGTAGCTTTTGCAATGTGGCACCTTAAAACGTTGAATTTCAGTGCCGGGCTGAAAACTTAAGTGTTGCATTTTGATACATCTGTGTTTGCCTTTCTCCGTACCGGGAGGCTGATACGGGCGAGCCGGGGCAGGGGTAAGGACAGGGGCTGCATCCTCGCTGCCCCGCAGCCGTGCTGGGACCAGCGCCAGTGTTTGCCCGGTGCTTTGGGATCCTTGACGTGGGGAGCAGCGGGTAGCTGGCGTATCAGGTTTGTAAATGAGAGTTTTCTGGGATTTATGGTCCCTGAGCCTGCGTGTGTGTGTACTCAGCTGCCGGGTGGAAAGCTCTGCTGGGGAAAGCACAATTATTTCCATCCCAGGCATGGCCGGAGGCCCTGGGAAGGATGTGACCTGGTGCAGGGTCCTTTGCATTTTACCCCTTTGCTTTTTCCCCCATTGCATTTTACCCCGTTACGTTTCCTCCCCTCGCAAGCCCAGGGCTGAGGTGGGCAAGCCGGTAGGGAAAGGGGGCTGGGATGTGCGCAGAGCCGTGCGTCTGAGCTGTATTCAGGTAGGGATACGGCACTGGGAGTCAAAATGAGTTTCTTGGGTCCTCTGGGCTCATCCTGCTGAGCAGGGAGGTGGTTCCCCACCGGACCGGGTCCTGGCTCTGATCTGGTTCCTGGGGAAGCCCCAGAGACCCCCACGGCCCAGCTCATCGGAGATGAGTAGCTCCAGCAGAAACTTGTTGCATTTTGCAGACCTTTTCCTGAGGTTTTCTCCCCATCCTAGGAGCTTGTGGGCTCCGGCCCCCCCTCACCACCCCGTGCAGTGAGTTACCGGGCAGGTTTATGGGGGAGAAATCTCAGCCTGCCCCTCACCCTCATCTGCTTTCCCACCTCCTCCTTCTGTTTCCCACCCCTGCGCAGCCAAAACACAGCCCCAGAGCAAGAGAAAGGGCGACGGGGTGGATTTGCACATCTGGCAGCAACATCTGGCAGAGCAACGCCAGCCGGTGCTGCTCGGCAAGCGGCAAAGCCCCTCGGTTTTGCACGCCATGCTGGGAGCAAACGCTGCTGAGCATCGCAGGTCGTCCCAGGCTGCGATTCCACCGGAGCAGCATCAGTTCGGGGGGGTTGGACTCGATGACCTCTAAAGGTCCCTTCCAACCCAAAGCATTCTGTGATTTTATGATTCTATGAATTCGTGGGGACGGTGCTGGGAAGTCCTGGCGAGATTTAACATCTTGCAGCGAGGAGGAGAAGTGCCCCGAGGGCTTTGCGAGCAGATGGGCGGTTGTTGGACCAGGGAACGCAGCACCTCCCTGGCGGCGGCCGCTGGTGCCTGGTGATCGATAATGGGAAGGAAATCACCTCCAGGCAGACAGAAAAGTGGCCAAAAACATCCCGGCCCCAAAGCCCTTTGGCAAAGGGGGCGGCTGGCATGGGCAGGTGGTTGCTCCGGCTTTTCCCGAGGCCGGAGGGAGGGATGGGGTGGCTTTCGGTCCCTGGGGATAAGGACAATCCTTTCGGCACCCAGCAGCGGGAGTTTCGGAGCATCGCGCTCCCCATCCTCGCTGGGTGCACCGAGACCCCGGGGTGCACGCGCTGACCCCCTCCGGGGAAGCAAAGCCCCATCAGCCCGGCGAAGGCGACGTGCGAGCGGTGGGACGTGGGTGGTTGGGTAGGTACCAGCTGTAGGAGCGTAATTCTTGTGGCTTGTTAATGTTAATATTTTGTACAGCGCATACTCCACTCATGACAAACCAGCAGGATTAGGGGACCTCTGGATTAGCGAAACCAAGACTTGTCACCGAGCCGAGACTCAAAATGTGCTTTTAGGGTCCCAAAAACAGCGGCGTGTTTAGAGAAACCCGGCTGCCGTCATGTTTCCGTGCCGTCCCTTTCCACGGAGGGCTCGGCGAGGGGGACGCAAACCTCCCGGCACCCCCAGCCTTCGGCAGCGAGCTGCTGCCCAAGTGGAAAGTTACCCCGACGGCTCCTCGAGCCAAATGAAACGCAGGACATAAACAGCATCTGCGATACGAATCGAGCGAAGGATGCTCGGAGCCTTCTGCTGTGGCTCGGCACCAAAAAACAGGGGAAAAACCCCAAAATGTCTATTTATATGCGCTGCGTATGAGGTGCGTGTACACTGCCGGTGCTTTGCAACCCAGCACGGTCTTTGAGATCCGCTTTTCCTTCCTGATTTTCCAAAGAGCTCAGCTGTTTCTTGGGCCGATCCGGCCAAGAGGCAAGCAGTGAGATTTAGCCGAGGTGGCGGCTGTGGGTGCAGCTGGAGGGGGGCCAGGCAACCCTGCCTGCCCTGCCTGCATCCGTCCTCCCCCTGCGCACGTCCTTGTGGGTTTTAGGTGCTCGTGGCGCTGGACCAGGGCATCCCGGCTGTGTTTTGAGACGCATTTTTGCCCAAGTGTGGTGGAAGTTGCTCCACGGCGCCCAGAGCTGCAGGAGAGATGCCGAGCACGGTCTCATTTAGCACGGAAGAGGCCAAAAATACCGGCGTGGCGAGTGCTGCCTGATTTATCAAGTGGAAATAACTGGGCTGGAGCATCATCCTCGTCCCCAGTGAGCGCAGGGCTGTGATGCCCTGGCACTCGGGCAAGGAAGAAAATCAGCCACCGGCTGCCCCCCCCCCTTTCAAAAATACACAGAATGAATAATAATTAATTTTTCCAAAACAGCTTCACCCCTCAGAAGCTTCACACCAGGCTCCCTCATCCTCTTCCTCCTCCATTAGCAGGGATTAACCCAAACCTACAGAGACAGAAAAAAAAAAAAAAGACAACCCTCAGCTTTTCATTTATTCCTTTAGGAAGAGCAAGTGGGAGCTGTTACCCTCATGCATTGGGGAAACTGAGGCACAAACAGAGCAGGGCCAAGCTCCTGATAGCAGGGAAGGGTTTGGGCAGAAAAAAATAGAGAAATGGATTTCAAACCTCAGCAGGGTTGACTTAAAACTCTGGGCAGCCTTGGGACCTCCAAGCCTGGGACAGTCCCCGCGCTGTTTGTCCTTCCTCCGGCTCGGAGGTGACCCCTGCATCTTGCCAAAGAAATTGGGAATAAATAGGATCCCAGCTATTTATCTGTGAGTGCTTCTAATTAGGGCTTGGATGGGCTGGGACAGAAAGAGCCAGGCAGGGCAAGGATGCTGGGGCAGGGAGGGACAGGCAGGGATGGGCAAGGGACAGGCAGGGATGGGCAGGGGCAGGACAGGCAGTGGTGGCCAGGCAGGGCACCTGGGACTGACAGCAGCTCCCCACATCCCCCAAAGGGGTCTGAACCCCAGCAGCTCCCCCCGCACCCCAGGGCACCCTCCCTGCCACACGGGTCCCCAGCATGGGGCCACCTCGTCCCCTCCTGGTGGTGGTTTTTCACCCTGGCACGTGTTTTCACCCAAGCCTGGCACAACACCGCCCGGGCAGATGGAGAAGAACGCGTTTCCACTAATCTGCCCCAATCTGGATTATTTTTTTCAAAATAAACCTGCTTTCCCAGCTGTTTTAAGCAAGTTTTTGGCATGTTGGGGACAAGTGGGATTGTGGGGATGGGGGAGAAGCTGGCAGGGGGGGAGGCGATGGAGGGGAGAACATGTCTGCTGGCTGTCCCCGTGCCACCAGTCTCCCATCCTTTGCTTGGAGAGTGGGGACCAGAGCATCTTTGAGGTGGTTGCGGCAGCGCATCACCCAATTCGCGGGGCCGGGATCATCCCATGGTGCTTACGGCGCTGAAGTTCTCCCCTATTAAAAGCCACCGAGAAATAATTTAGATTGAGGGACTGGTGTCAACATCTCTTCCCACCCCATCTCCCATCCAAAGCAGAGCTGGGATCTTCTGCAGCTCCCATCGGGATAAGACAGCACAGAAAACGCCTCTGGCCAGGGATGATCTATGTCAGGCAGTTTCTGGGGGCTTGGGGGGGGTGTCTCTCAGAGAGAGCCAGGGTGAGCAGGACCAACCCGGGGCAGGTCAGTATCGGTCCCTCCTCCTGCATAAGGATGCACCGGCACAGATGACCCCGCAGAGCCGCTCCTTCCTCCCAGCACGTTTCCCAAGCGCTCGCCGGCGTGACATTTACAAATACCTATTTTTAGATGATCTTCATCCCTTCTAATTGTTCAGGCTCCTCAGCCTCAGAGGACGCATCCTTAGCTTGGATGGAGACAAAACCTGTTCCCTCCCTCCGGTCCTTCCCCCTCCTGCGGTTTTACACCGGTGTGACTGGCCCCAGCCCTTGGCCATGCTGCCACGTTGCGGCTGCTCACAGCTCCATTCCCTCCCCATCACGGTACAGTTTGCACAAACCTTCCTGCTTCACATGAAGCCCCCCGAGAAGGACCTTTCTGTGATGCCCTTTTGGGGGAGTTTTCCATGTTTATAGAATCATTAAGGTTGGAAAAGACCTCTAAGATCACCCAGTCCAACCGTCAACCCAACACCACCATGCCTACTAAACCACCCAAAGTGCCACGTCTACACGTTTTTTGAACGCCTCCAGGGATGGGGACTCCATCACCTCTCTGGGCAGCCTGTTCCAATGCCTGACCACTCTTTCAGTAAATAAATTTTTCCTAATCTCCAATCTAAACCTCCCCTGGCGCAACTTGAGGCCATGTTCTTCATGAAGAGAAGCCAAAATCATCTCTGTAATGCGCAAGTGGAGAACCTGTGCCCCCCACTCCTGAAGATGCTCCTCTGCGTGGGCGGGAGGGACCTCTGAGCCTCCAACCCACGGAGTTGCTGCTCTGCGTGGGCACGATCAGCCCCGTTCCACCCCCACGGGACAGGCTTCTGGAAAAGAAGGGCATCAATTTGGGATGGCCCAAACTGAGAGCCTCCGAGGTGGGTTTCCATACACCACCTGCAGCCGCCTGGCAGGGTCCCAAGCTCGGCCTGGGGAGAGGAGAAGAGCTGGGGACCACGGGCAGCCCAGGAGCTCGGCTCGGCCCTGCCCAGCTCCCTGTCCCTTGCAGAACAAGGGGACATCCCTGCGGCGCAGCAGTCACTGGGTGACATTGTGCCATTGGAGTGAGCGGCCTGAAGGCTTGGGGGGACCCAAGGTTGCAGCCGCGGGCCCAGTGGATTCACCTCCTGCCCTGGCCCTGCACCGCGCACGCGGCTTCTCTGCGCAGGGCTTGGCGGGAGCGAGAGCAGCCAGGGCTGCCCGTGCCCAGCACAGCGGTGGCACCGAGGGAGAAGCATCGCTGCCACCCCTTTGTCAAGGACCCCATATCCCACCGGTCGGTGACCCACATGTGACCCATCACCCATGGACCACAGCCGGTGCTCGGGGGACATGGCTGTACTGCCAGGCTTTTGGGTGGTGTTTCTGTCTTGCTCCGTGCCTCAGTTTCCCTTTCAGGGAGCAGCACAGTTGAGGGCCTCTCCTGGACCCCAGGGACTGAGTTTTGGGGGCTGCTGGCCCCACTCTGACCCCAAGCCCTTTGAAGGGCCTTCAGGTGCTCCGGACGTTGTGATTTCATACACAGAAATCACTCGTTAGCTTTCCCCCATAATGTGATGGGGAGGAAGCAACCCTCATCTTCTCGCTGCCCTGACACTGACACCAGCCCACGGCCCCCACCAGCACCCGGGGCACCAGCCGTGTCCTCCCATGGCGAGACGGATCCAACCAGCGGGACAAAACCACGAGACACAGGCTCCAGAGATGCCTCCCGAGCCCCCGGAGAGCTGAGCCCAAGGGACAGACCACGCAGGCTGGGCTTAGCACGTTGGTAATTAATTTAGTTACTAAATTAACGTTTAAATTGACAAGACCTGAACGTGAAGCCAGGCACCGCTGTCTGCCAGGACTCACCAGCATCCAGCGACCGCAGCTGCTCCCAGCCTGATGTCCCGGGGTCCTGGTGCACGGGTGGACCCCAGAGCCTCCCCACGATGCTCTGGTCCCCCAAACCGCTCACGCGTGCCCCGGAGGCGGCTGCGTCCGCGCTGTTCCTGGAAGAGATGTCCCCCTTTAGCAGGGGTAAGGACAGCAGGGCCTGGCCCCGGGGTGCTCCTCTCCCTGCTGAAGCCCCCCCAGCCCCAAAACCCAGGGGTGCCCAGCCCATCCCTCGGTTGTCCCCGCACCTTGCGGAGGGGTGCAGCAGGCCAGCTGGGGCTCCATCCCTCTGCACGGACTCGTGGTGACATCCAGCGCCGGTTCCTGCAATTACAAACCGGCGGAGCCAGCTCAGCCATGGGCTGACCCCACCGCGTCCTGTCCCTCCTGGTCCCTGCCCTGCTGTGTCCATGGGTGGTACCACCGCTCCTCACCCCCCAGCCCAAATGAACCACTGAAGGGATGCAGGAACCCTCCTGGACACGCCGCTGTGCCCCCAGCAGCCATCTTATATCAGCCTTGATGACGCTTTAAAGTAGCCTTGAAATATCAAAGCCAAGCTTGGGGTGAAATCAACTCTTGCATAAGAACCCCATAAAAGCCCGAGCAGAGGGTGATCTCCTGAGATGGTCCCGGTCCCTCTCCCTCACCAACTTTCCTGGTGGGACTCTCGCTGTGGAGCTGAAACCTTTCCTTTGGACGAGTGCCACCCCTGGGTTGGACCCACTCTCACCTGAGGTGCCCACCCTGAGGCGCCTGCAACGACGGTCGCTCCTCTCCCCCATCCCCTTTTCCCCACCATGGGCTTACAGATAGACCCTCGCGCTCCCCTCACCCGCTCCCTTCTGGGCTGTTCATAGAATCACAGAATGCTTTGGATGGGAAGGGACCTGTAGAGGCCATCCAGTCCAACCCCCTGCAGTGAGCAGGGACATCTTTAACCACATCAGGTTGCTCACAGCCCCGTCCAACCTCACCTGCAATGTTTCCAGGGATGGGGCCTCCACCACCTCTCTGGGCAACCCCTTCCAGTGCTTCACCACCCTCAGTGTAAAACATTTCTTCCTTCTACCCAGCCTAAATCTGCCCTCCTTTAGTTTAAACCCATCACCCCTTGTCCACTCACAACAGGCCTCGCTAAAAAGCCTGTCCCCATCTTTCCTCGAGGCCCCCTTGAAGCACTGCAAGGCCGCACTAAGGTCTCCCCGCAGCCTTCTCTTCTCCAGGCTGAACAGCCCCAACTCTCTCAGCCTGGCCTCGGAGCAGAGGGGCTCCAGCCCTCGGAGCATTTTTGTGGCCTCCTCTGGACCCGCTCCAACAGCTCCATGTCCTCCTTGTGCTGAGGGCTCCAGAGCTGGACGCAGGGCTCCAGGTGAGGTCTCACCAGAGTGGAGCAGAGGGGTAGAATCCCCTCCCTCGACCTGCTGGCCACGCTGCTGGGGATGCAGCCCAGGATAGGGTTGGCATGGCCAGGAAGCGTCCCTTGAGGGGGAAGCTGTAGACATGGGGCACTTCCTTCCTCCGATTCCTGCCTGGCTTAAAAGGAAAAAGAATTACGTATGTATGTGTCACCCATCAGACGCACTCTCCCCCGTTTCGGGTAGTCACTCTCTCCACTAATTCACCCGCTCTGGCTTGCACAGCAGCAGGTCGCTCCCCAACTTAGTCCCCTGACCTCGGCCCTCATCCCACCTGCTCCGTGGTGGCATCAGTGGTGACTTCAGGTCACAACTAGCCTGGCAGTCCTCGGTGCTCTGCCCTGGGACAACTTCACTGCTGAGCCCCTTTGGAAACAGCGTCACAGTTTGACATGAGAGATGTCATTCGGTGTCATGGGAAGGAAACGCTGCTGTTCCCGGGGCTTTAGGTATCCGAGTGGCACACGGTCAATATTACTCCTACACCAGGTCAGGAACAGCTTCCCACCAGCTCCATTTTTGGGGCAATAGTGTTTGACTAAAGAAGACCAAGGAAACATGAAGGATTGCTACTACGAAGAGAATATTTTATTACTTATAACACTTCATTTAACTAAATCCACATAGCAATACACACAGAATACTTCAGAAAAGTGCAAATTCTCACTCTGTATTTGTAATATGCCCTAGTTTTACAGAAGAGCAGACACCGGGTAAACAAGAGCACAGATCCAGAACTCCCCAGGATTCTAGACAAGGAGAACGACGCAGCTTCAGAGACTTCAATCACCTCGTACAAAGCTACTCTTGAGCACGCGAAGTGCGGGGAAGGTGGAAAAACGTGCTGTGCACCGGGAATTTGGTATCAGGATGGACCCTGATCATCCAGGCGTCACCATGCAAAGAGCCCCCCTCTCTAACTTGGGGAGAGAAGAGGGCAAAAAGGGGTGGAAAGACAAAATGAAGTGATGACAATAATAGTTTTAAAATTAAAGAGAACATCCAAGCGCTTTCTAAAGCAGACCACGCGTTCCACACCCTGCCCCAAGTGACAGAAACCATCATTCGCCCTGGTGGCTTCTCCCGCAGTACTCTGACCGTTTCACACAAACACGCTCCCGTTAACAAAACAGGAGCTGAAATCCCTCATACCTCAGGAGCCAGACAGAGAGGGGACACAAAGCGCTACCTGCGTACCGCTAAATCAGGGAACAACGCCAGAAATTTCAACATGCAGGTATCCTCCAAGTAAAGATACAGCAACAGCCTGAGAGCAGTCAAGAACTGCCCAAGGCAGGTAAGAGCCCCAGGCAGTGTGTACTGCATGTTCTAAGTCACCTCAACGTCCAAAACAAACGCATAGAATTTTAATTCTTCATTTAGTCTGTGGATGACACAAATAAGCATTTCCCCTCCTTAAAAGGAAGATTAGGAGACGTACTCAGGCAAGACCCCAGCTCTCCTGCAGGCCAAGGGAACCCTGGCTCCTTCACGTTGCATCCTGCTGGGGCCCAGGCTGCGGGAAGGGCCGGTGAAGCAGCGCTGGCTCCCCATCGGAACAGGACACTGCACCAACGATGAACAGAGCAGGGGCTACGCTACTTTGGGCTATAGCTGGAGCCGTGCTCGGAGCGCCCAAACTGTCCTGTGTTAAACACGCTCCTTCCTCCTCTTCCACGCAAGAGTTTACGATTCACTCGTGCTGTGGCAGGAAGCATCCTTTAGAGGTGCAGGAGGAGAGAGATGAATAGCACTTGCAGCTATTTAAACCACAGACTGGATGTTATATCACAACTTGAATTAAAAAAAATTCTGCTGTAAGCTCTGTATCGTATCCATTCAACCTTGCCTGGCAAGTCTCCCGTACTTATAAAGATCCTAGCCTAGGCCCACGGAAACACAACTTTACCACGTATCTGAGCGAGACAGAGGTTAAGCCTGTCGCATCAAAAAGGGAAAAGACAAAACCAACCCCTCCTAATTTTATCAAATGCTAAAAACAAATCATTGGCTGTATGATTACAATTCAAGCCAATGACTTGCTGTAGACCAACCTCCAAAAAGGCTTAACTGGAAGCGCCTAGAACACAACATCCATAACGTACTTTGATCTATTATCTGCTTCCTACTCAAGTCTGAAGAGCCTTTGTTCTTCTCTGAAAAAGTAAAGAACAGCTGACAACCGAAAGAAGGTTGTGCGCAAGCCCAACAAACTCTAACACTATGTATAACGAAGTTACACGGCAATTAAATAAGAGAATTACAGTCCTTCCCAGTAACAGAAGGGAAGCAAGACCAGAGGGAGGAGATAAAGGAGTTCCACAAATGGAACAGTATAAATATGTTAAACAGTCAAATACAGTAGGAAAACAATGGTAGCAGCAGTTTACAAACAGCAATAGTTATTATACCCTTAAAATACATTCAACACATTGTGCTGTTGCTGTCATTCCAAAAGCACTACTACGTCTATAACTTACTGCTCAAATCTATTGACAAGAAGAATCCCAGATACTTAACTCCCTGTATTTGTTTTTTATTAAAGATATTTAGACTATGAACAGTTACCAACTTCTAAGAATGCTGATTTGAAAACATAATCACGATTTTCTTCCATACTGCATTTATAACACTTGCTTACTGATACAAAGCGGATCTCTCTGGGAAATTGCAGATTCCTGCTCTTTGTAGGAGCACAAACATAACTCACAAGACATAACTCCTAACGCTAACTGCTACAATATACACACGGCTGGCCTCATCACACACACCATGCTTTTTACAGTGTTTACCTTTGTTCAAAATTATGTTCCAAGTCACTTGTTCTCTTCTGAACTACTAGTAGCCTATTTAAAAAACAAAATCCAAAATGCCTAAGGCTTTAATCTGCTGCCAACGGAACAAACGGCGAGACCTCCTTCAAATTCAGTGCAGTCGGGATCCAGATCTGCACCTTTTCATGAAAACTGAAGACAAAGCAGCAGTCAGAAATGCCCTCACACCTTCCGAGAACTACCCAGCGCTGTACAATAACATGAGTATATCCTAAGCGTAAATGCTTTCACTCATTTTCCCCACCACATCAGTCAAATGTACAATCAAGAAAAAAAAAAAAAAGTTTTTTGGCATTAGATACATTTCATTCAATTGCAGAACAATTTGGAAATATTTTCTCTTGAAATAAAAAAATAAATAAATATCGGCGGCAAAGAAGAATTTGTGCAACACAGATCTTCCGCAGTACATGTACATTCATATACAGCAAAATACTTATCCACGGTTATAGTGCAAAGCTGCTGTCAGCATGAAATACCCAATATCCACACAGACACAGAAACCTTGGTGCTCTTTAAAGCCACCTAGATGCAACACACACAAAACCACTCTGAGCAATCCTACGGCATCAAGCTGTAAGGGTATAATAAGATGGGAGGACAAATTTAGAGATTTAACAATAGTGGCAAAACAGTAGCTTTAACTTAAGTGCATCTTAGGTTCCTCTCATGTGACCTCCACTACAGAGGTTGAGAGTTCAGTTTTATCTATTTCTTTTATCTAATTACTGTGAAGTGATAGCAGGGAGATGTCCGGAACATCACTGACTTCATTCTGAAGGCTTATATTAGTAATTTAGTAGCACACATTAACAAGTATTAGTCTCAGTTAATCAATATGCAGTTTTTCTTGGTGTTGTTTCAGTTAAAGTATCTTCCACAGCTTTTCTGTGCCAAAACATGGCTTTTATTTTCTGAAATCCTAGCTATCCGCATGAGAATTTCTGTATCAGTCTATTTTTTGGAAAAAGTCATTAGCAGTATCACTTTCTGCTCGAGAAAAGGTAGGAAAAAGATAATGGGAAATTGTTAAAAATTTGCCCTAGAATATAAAGAATAATAGTACTTACAAACCACTGTTCTAACAGAAATTAGTTTACAACATGTGACAAAAAAAAATCATGATTTAGTAAAAAGAAGAAAAAGTCAAGGGTGTCACCTTCACTTTTTTTTTTTTAAATACACAGATAGAATGAATTGAAGCCATCAAAACAAAAAAGTCACTAACTGGAATTCTCAAACTTACTACATTTCTGAAACCTTTATTAAAAAAAAAAAGGCTTAAGTCCTTTCAGGGATGTGGGACAAAAAACTGTTTCAAAGCCTATAGTAGTTAGAATGGGCAATTTAACCACGGAATGAACAAGTTTCTACTCCTTTGGAAGCCTTGGAAAGGCACTGTGGAATTCAAAACCCAGACTGCAGGCGGAACTGCGTGTGTTGCCACTATTGTTTCACTGTCAAGTAAATATTTTAAGATACACACAGGAAAGATACAATGCACCAAGAGCACCTTTAACAACGGAAGGATACTTAAGTAGCTGAAAAATATCATATTGAACAACTTGCCTAAACAAGAAGTGCTAAGCACTGAAGTCTACTTCAACATTTTTGGAAATTAAGACCTGTAGCAATAATACCTACGTTCACGCACAACAGCTAGGAAGAAGCAGGCTTTTTGTCAGTTTGGAGTGATCGCTTCCTTCAAATACTATGACTACCCGATTTTAAAACCTTTTCCACACAAAAGGTATTGGGTACCTGAAATTAGTTTAAGACAAGATCTACTGGCTAAGATCGGCTGTCTTAAACCCACTAGGGCCATTCATTTGCATTGGTGTGGGTTAATTTGGTCAAAAGGACAGAAACTTACAATAATAGATTCCATCCTTTTCTCTCACTTCCTCTCCTTATCCCAATTTTCTAGCCCAGACTTTGGTGAAAAGCCTGACAAAAGAATGCTGCTTCTTTATAGAATAAAAATGTAGCTGTTTAACACACATACACACACGCACACATATTAAACTGAGTTCTGTTCTTGGTTCCTTTGTTTCACAATACGCAGTGCAGGTGGTCATTTCTTTCAACACCAGTTACAGGAGATCTAAGCAGAGCGCCAGATCAGTCCATTCTTATCAGGTTCAAGAAAATTCTCAATCAAAGCTTCAATAAGCTTCTGAAGTTCTTCTTCCAGCATGCTTCTGTCACTAGAAAGAGAACAATACCATGTCAGAGGTTTGATAAACACCAAGCATCTGTTTAAAAAAAATAAAAATAAAAAGCAAGATCTGATGGTGATGGACTCCATCTGTAATGTTTCCTACCAGCATCAACTTGTAGAAACTCCAACCTGCTTGCTTTAACCAGCTACTTTTCGGTAGGGACTATTGCAATATTAATTTAAATTAATTTAACTAAATTAAAGAAAAAAATCGCCACTAGAGGGCTCTAGGCTAGCAGAGAGAACACAAGGACTGACAGATGCCAGACTAACGAGACACAGTCTGTAAATGGATTAAAAAGTAAGAACGAGCTAATAGAAGAGGTAGATACCCTGCATTCTTCTCTACGCAGCATCCAGATGCTCATCTAGGGTATCTGATTGTATTTTGACTAAAGTGCAATTTAGGGGGATTGAGTAATCAGGTAAAGTGTCACAGCTTACAAGAGGACACCGTAATATACTGATCCTTTCCCTATTTAAATGCCCAGACCTTCATTTGAGTAAAAAGACAACACCCACATGTGCCAACACTAATGCATTGCAACAGTCCTTTAAAAATGCATAATCCCTCTCCTACCCCAGAAGTCTCACTGGAAGGAGAGGAACTCAGTCTGTTTTTAAAGGAAAAATAGGCAAAACAGGCTTATTTACATTTGCTTTGTTCATTTGTGGAACTGGCAACATATCACTGCCCTTCAGGACACCACTTCCTTTTAAAAAAACACACCAAAAATGGTACAATAAAACTGACTTTCCTGATTATTTTAAGAATAATCAATAAACAGCAACTCAGAGAAATATTTGCAAAGCTATCACAGAGAGGAGTGCCTTTTGAGGTTCCTACAGACCATTTTATGCCTTGAACCAGGGAAGCTTGAAAGCTTTTCGTGTTCCAGATAGTAATTGCCATTAACCATAGGTATTACTACAATTAAAGGTCGATGTATTTTTCTGACTTACTAGAATGAACAGCAACAGAAGCTCAAATGATGCATCAAAGCATCTTGGGTACTTTGTTTCTCTTCCCACTACTTACTCATCTGGCCCTCACTTGTGTTAAGAGTAGGTTATTTCTAGCATTTATTTCTTCCTTGTTGGCACAGCTGTTTGCCTCAACTATATCTTACCTTTTCTTCAGCATTTACACCAAATGGTACCTTGCCCACTCCCAGGTTTATGGAATTATGTTGCAAATGAAGTGAGAATTTCCATACACACGTAACAAAAGTGCATTCACAGGCCAGACAATCAGAAAGTTCTGGCCAAATAAATACAAGCTTCTGGCAAGAGCTGCCATTTGGAAAATTGGGGCATAGAACTCCTACGACTTCTCTGACCTCCTGTTATTCCACGGTCAATTCAGAACAATTTAAAAACATGATTCAAAAGATGGGCCATACCTGTGTTGATACACTTCATGTAGCAATAAACTGTGTTTTAAGGAATACTTCAGCAGCCCGTGGAAAGCTGTCGAAGCATGGATCTGTGTATCCCCTCACATGCACATTTCACAAGCAAAGGCAATCTACCACTCACTATCTACTGACTGCCTAAATCTGACCAAAACATTCAGTGATAAAAGTGTGCTCACCCTGAATTCCTGCCAATAAATAGAAATAAATACCAAATCAGAGGCCCCTTTATGTTATTTTCTGCTCCACAGGAATGTTGGGACACGAGTCTAAAAGGAGGGGTACTCACGCAGTTTAGGTTAGGAATCCAGTTCAAGAACCTGCTTCTCTCCGTTAGCTAGACTGAGAACCCAGGCTCCTCATTCGCACCCCTGATTTCAATGGTGTAAACATACCCTATATTTTTTCCCCCCTTTTAAACTGGAAGAAGCTCAACCCAGGGGGCTATCAAGGGGACAGACCTCTAGTTACTAACCAGTAGCTCAGAGCAACACAGCAGATTCCCAAATGCAACAGGAATCCACCTGGGTTTAAGCATACTTGCCAGCAGCAGCACAACTTCGTCACTTTTTAATTCTAAGTAAATGAGGAATTGGGTTAATAAAAGAAGTCTCCTACTGTAGCAGATCTGAAAATTCAATTCTTTGTCTTATCCACCGCAGAGGGGATCCCTTATGAGCAGGAATGCGCACCACTCTGCCCAGTTTAACAGGCTGGAACAGTCAGCTGAGGCTCAGGTCTCCAAGGAGGCAGCAGAGGAATCCTCCACCAGGCAGGGAATCGATTCCCGCGTACTGACCTTTCAGCCCAAAGGCATCTTGCAGCGTGTGCGTGTGGACCTGCTACTGACCTCTGTTCGGGCAGCGCGCACATCTCTGCGTAGTACTTGATCTTTGGTTCTGTTCCACTTGTCCGAAGGGTGGCAACACAACCATTTTGAAATGTAAAAGTGATCATCTGACTGCTTTTACTCACTGGCAGCACCTACATAAAGAACAACATTTTATTACAGAACACCCCAACTAACACAAAAGTGTTGTTTTGTGTTTTGTTTTGGTTTTTTTGTTTGTTTGTTTTTTAAATACAACATTCAGTACATAGAAAGCTAAATAAACATGCTGAAATCCCCTGCAGTATACATCCACCAGCCAACACAACAGACTAGAACAAGTCATTTCAGCCTGACAGGCCTATCACCTAGATCAGACTCAGTACTTCAGGATAACAGGACTGCATCTTACTCCCATTGGAATTCCAACATCCGGAAGCCCGCTAGACAGCTTAAGAGTTGCAGGAGCATCAAGCTCACTTCAACTAATAAAGTTCATTCATTGTTACATCAAAATAGTCAATGCAACAGCCAAGTCATTTCACATTTAAGCAGTTTTCTCCCCAGCAAATGTTGTTAAGCAGTCTTAATAGATGACGGTAATTATACTGCCATCTTCGTTGACATAATACATCTTTCTGCATAGTTCTTGGTGTATTTAACTTTCAGTCTTCAAAAACAGAACGTCTCCTGCAAAAATACTTTGTAACTCACCGATTTCTTATTCAGCTGGCTGCTATCATAGCCAGTAGTAATATCTCGTACATGTAATATATTGTAAATACCACAAAATTTTGGATAAGACTGAGGGTTATCAAAGTTCCGAAGTTTCTCAAATATCCTTTTGATAGTAGGAGGATCATAGCACAAGAAGTAAGAAGTCTTCGATATGTGATATCCATACCTACAAGCAGATGAACGTTTTCAGTTACAAGATTCAGAAGTTTTCTGCACATTTGGTATCTAAAGAAAGCCCCTGTTTGGAAAAGCAATAACAGAAAAAGGATGCAGTTCTCACAGCTGTGGAAACAGATATTTATAGGTAAATGTTTGGACTCTGAAGCAGATTTCACTCCATTACTCAGATCATCTTAAGCTATTTTTAAATTCAAGCAGAGGTTTCAGTTCCAAAGAAATAAAAGCCAACCATTTGGCTGAGCGCAGCCTTGGTAGCCCTCAGGAAGTTAATACGCAGTATCATTCCCACACCATCAAAAATTGTCTGCTGCAGCCACGCAAGCAGCCACAACAACAGATTATTTCAACAGCCTCCGAGGAAGGTGACTGATTACTTCATCCAAGTTAAAACTACTATCCCCAATCAGACCTAATGCAAGCACTCAGTAGGTGCAGCAACCGTGTTTGCATGTTGAAATTTAAGTTGTTCTTTGCTATATTCCACCCACTCCTCATTCTACAGAGACCCTTCTCTGCAGCTTAAAAAAGTGTGACTGGAAGATGAATCCTTCTGTTATAGCTATCATTGACAGCTTTTCAATCCAGCTGTGCAGAATCATTTTTGCTACAGTTTGCATACGACAGAGCGAACTCCTGAGTGCCATAAAGAGATAAATGCTGACCATCATTTGTGCTTCCTCGTTCCAAGCTTCTAAGGGCCACAGTCTGCCTTTCTGCTGGGCCAGCAGGAAAAGGAACAGCATGTATGATTTGCTGTAACTGTGCTGCCAGTTCCGTTAAAGCACAGGAACTTCTGCTGATGAACCGAGCTTATCACAGTACAAGACTTAATTCTGACATAAACGTGTTTCTCATTTTATTGCTGTGAATTGTGTCCATAGCTACTGAACACAGGCCATTCCTTTAACCTCTGTTCTATTACAAATCTCTTCCAGAACAGCACGTGATCTTCTAACAAACCCCAGACTGTGTTTAAGTGAAAACAGTAAGTATTTAAAGAGAGGCACACAGACCACAATTAAGATACAGCCACCAGAAGGTAAGAGAAGTAACATAGCATGAATCAAGAACAGAGAAAAGTTTGCTGTGGTGGATCCATATGCAAAATTCTACTCTTTCACAATTTACTACAGAAAGATCATAGAAAGGGCCTCTTTAGTCCTTTGGGAGATACGGTATTCAAGTGGTATCTGTAATATTGAAGACTGTAGTCCATCGTAGCATCAGAAAGAACAACTTACAATGAGAAAACATCTGAGGGACACATTAAAAATATTTATTAGATTATTCCCAGCTCCAAAATAGTTAAGTAGAACATACTAATGAAAAATACAACTTACGTTTCATATATCTCAATGAGTTTCTGTGCTAGTGTTAGGTTCTTGCCCTCCAGGTAGGCTGCCATTTCAGCTATGACCACAGCTGCGCTTACGCCATCTTTATCCAACACTGATGTGCCACACATGAAGCCTAGAAATAAAAAAATCAATCGTGGAAAAATAACCTGACATACCGATTTACTTGATTGAAGTTTTAACCTTTTTCCTGTAGAAGGATTGGCCAATACATGTAAGCTGTTTTTTATTTCTGCGTATGCATTCCCCTTTTCTAAGAAATCTGATTAACTTAGGGTTATAGGGCTGGAAAGATATGTGCTATAATCAATTAATTCCAGATCGATAACATCTGCTTTCTGAGATCTCTCACAGTACAGTGCTGAACATAAAAATGTGCTTGTTTTGTGCAAGCACACCGATACTGCAAAGAGTCTTGCCAGTAATTTGACTCAAAGGAACCCATACAGACACAGCCTCGGTAACCCACAAACCAGCGCTCCACAGTACCGCCAAGATGCCTTCTTTCTGAAGGGATGCATGAGCAAGATCTTAACTCCTTATGGTTAAAAGCTTCTTTAATTTGATGAATGAAACTGGCATGGATACACACCCTCTCCAGTGCATGCTTCATTTCCAAATGCCATATTATATGTGAATATGCTGTCCCAGAAAGGTGCCATTTATTTTAAGAAGTGGAGAATTCCTACAGCCAAAACGTTCACTACACGCTTCTCTACAGATACATGGTGTCAGCAAGATCACCAAGATAGAGTGCTCAAGGCAAGGTCAGCAGGAATATTCACACACTTCCATAAGGTATTTAATGCTATTCCTGCACATGTCTGGATTCCTCACATATTGTTCTGAAGTACGAGGGGACAGTCTACAGCTCCTGGAGGAACTGCAGTACTGGTGCGATGGATAGTGTGACCGAAGCAAGCTACGTCCCAGCTCCACATAGCCATTAACAGTGAGTCCTCACAGAGAGGACCTGTAAGATATTAAACTGATTAAGAATGGACCCTATGCTTAATCTCAGCTAAAAGGCTCTGGCATCTCAGGACTTTCAACCTGTATCAGAACAGGTTTGTATCAGGAAACTGCAAAAGCACAATACAAGAATCAGAGATTCATATATCATTTATTATGATAGCTGGCAAGTTGATTTGATGAGAGCAAAATACCAATACTAGTAACTACAAGAACAGAAATAAAGTACTTTTGTGTTTCATTTTCATCTCATAACTAAGACCACTCCTTTTTAGTCGCATTTTCCCCAGACAGTTCTCAACATTTTAAAGTGATATTAACATACATACCAATAGACTCTTCAAACGCGAAGAGAACTTCTTTTCCGTTATCTAGGAGATCTTTTACTCTACTTCCAATCCATTTAAAACCAGGGAGTGTTTCCTGAAACAGAGAAAAAAAAGAAAGAGTACATTAAATACACACTTTCAATTCAGTTTCAAGTCAAAGAAGAAAGTGTAGCCACTATTCTCTTCAGTTCCAGGACGCTTCAGACTCAAAAAAAAAAAAAAAGAAAGAAAAAAAAAAGATGATGCATTCTGAATTTTAGGGTCAGTGGGAAAGACCGCTGCAGAGTCAAAACACTAAAGCTTAAGGACATTTTTCTGATTTTCTTTAAATAATTTCCCTGAATTTAAATCTAATTAATTGACAAACAGAATAGGGACAGTAAAGACAAACATCAGACAAGTCATATCTTCAGTTTAGATTATGAATCTACGGCAGTCACTGGATAGCATTTTACTAGT